>BPLR01011333.1:0-97176 GCA_021605095.1 Caerostris extrusa | reverse complement strand
GACAGCAAACATTTTGTATATGACAAGAGGTATGAAATGGATATATTTTTAATATCTCCATTTATAACAACAATGTGCTAATACAATATCTACAATACTTGAAAAAAAATTTTAAGCTTCAATTTACAGAAAAGTTTATCATGACAGCAAATTGATTAAAAGTTAGAAATGGCTGTCACTGTTTCTATATTAATTTGTTCTCTTACCTTACTTTATGCAGTATTTTGTTTTGCATAATATGATTATGAAATTTCATGGATAATAAATAAAGAAGGCAAATTATGAACATAAATCAAGTCAGCTGTGATTTTTAAGTATAAGTGAATAATGCAAAATACATTATGAAAATAAAATAGTACAAAAACAATCATTAAGAAATAAATTTGTATTGGTAAATAATTCCAAAATCCTGAATTTACAGCAGAAAACAATTTGATGCCTTATAATTACACAGCTTAATTAAATTAAAATCATTCTACTTGACACTCATGGTCTACAAGCAATCAATTTAAAAATTCATGACATTTCTGCTCTATCAATCATAAAGAGGTATCCAGCACAATCTTATTTATTCTTATTGGATCATGAAACTAAAAATCTGCACAAAATTAGTAACAAAAATGAAATAGTTAAATTAACATCTCCTAACACTGAGGTCAGAAGTATTAATAAGGAACAAAAGTTGAATTTAAAAATATTTGTTACCTTGGAAATGAAAGAAACAGATAAGATAGATTATAGTATTTAAATAAATACAAAATCTAGAGTAAGAAAATAATTTATTGTATTTATAGCTAACACAGTCATTTAGGTATTCTTAACAAGAAAAAGCAGACATCTTTTGCAAAAAGAATGAATAATACCATTTTTAATTCTAAAATACAGTAAATAAACTATTTACTAATTTTAATTTTAGTTTACAATACACATTTCACATGTATATATTGCTGTTGTGGTAGTTTACTGTTTCATTTAATTAAAAAAGGAGTAATTAATTTTAAATTATAGCACCTAAACAATTGCAAAATAAATAAAAAGCTGGTTGAAGGGTGTGGCAGTTTATAGAGAACACAATTTAATTATATATATATATATATATACCCAAATATATATATATATATACAAATATATATATATATATATATACTCAAATATATATATATATATATATATTTGAGTAGAAAATTTCCATTCAAATTTTAAGCTAACTTCTTGCCTTTAAACAAAAAAAAAACACAAAGTATGAAAAAAACAATGCTGAGTGGGAATAAAAGTAGGAGAACATTGATTGTTTAAGCATATAAATTAATAAAAAAAAAGAACTTAAAAATTAATATTTAAGTTGAAATTAAAAGATGTAAATACACTTTTTATTATTCACAAAAATCACCAAAGATCTAAATTAATATCCTTATAACTTATTATCAAAAACAAATGTCATCACATTTTCAAAGAAAGCTAGAAATTTATCTTTATGATTAAAAATACTTTTTTTAACTAGCTGATTTTTTTTTTTTTTCTTTACAAAAAAAAATTATCTTGTTCTAAAAAAGAACAGCACTTAATACATCTATCTCCTATCGAAGTTTAAATTTCTGCTTTGTTTCAAATAAGAATATTTGTAAACTAGATTTTTTTATAATTCATATTTTAAATACATTTTCTATAAATTATTTAAAAGTTAATTCGAACAGTACAGCTGCTTACCGACTTCAGGTATGATTGCATAATAATTACTCTACTTCAATTAAACATAACCTCTAATGATGTACTTCATAAGATTATTTATTCTATTCAAGACGCAAAAATTATTAGATACAATGCCAAAGCAATTAGATTGGCAGTTTCATTACTGATATTATAAAGAAAGCAGCTTTCTTAATTTAAATACATTTTACTTTTAATATAATAACTAAAAAGGAAAAAGTTAAATTTTTGGTATTTTATTGTTACTTGCATAAAATTTAAACATTTACAAATAGTTTTTACTAAAAATACAACAAACATTTTTATGAACTATCATAAAATTGTAGCTAACATACTAATTTTGAGAAAAATCTCTATTAAGTAAATATATTTAGGTGTTTGAACTGCATCAAAAAATATATTAACAATCTTATATAAAATTATTATTATATAAAAAATAATTAAAAAAGACATTACTTCATGAAATTGCTTGTTTGCTTCTTTTGAAGGAGACTGCCTTACAGATATAGGATGCTTTCTTTTACTTGTTAGGAACTCTGATTTATTCTGTTCACCTCCTTCATCAGAGGAACTATTTTTTTGTTGGGATGTTTTCAGTTGCCCAATATTGCCTAAAAGTGTTTAATTGTATCTTTAATTTTTACTAAAAATATATTCTAATTAGTTTTATGGAATGAAACATTAAAGAGATAGTAACACATGCAAAGTATTTATGCTCCTTTGTTATTAATAAGACTATATATTCTATTCATTATGATATAGTAAATTAAAAATACAAGTACAAATAAATTAAAAATAAAATAATCAAAACATGAATATTAATTCAATATTACCAAAACTTCTTTTAATATAGTTTAAATAAACTTCTAACTCAATGATCATCAAAAAACAGTAAGAAGACATTCTTAGTTAAAGGTAAAACTTTTCAAGCATTATTATATATTGTTTTTGTTATTAAAAATAGTAAAATGTATGAAAATGTGAAAAAAGCTAATTCAAAATAAGAACTTGTTAAAACACTTAGGTCTTTTTTAAAAATTTTATCAAATTAAAAATTACAGATAGGAAATAAATCCAATTTGGTACCTGCACTTGCCACAGGAGAATCAAGAAAATCCATTCGATTAAGACTAGATTTACGTTTGGAGCTTTTGTCTTTTATGTGCTGAGATGGCTTATTGCTGTGTAAAAAGCTGTTATTCACATTTTCTGTAACCTACAATGCAAAAAAAAAAAAAGGTCATAATAACAATTTAAATGTACTACAATTAATTTGTAGTACATTTACATCAAATAATTTGAACTATGCAAAACTAAAAATATAATTAAACCTAATCATAACTAAAAAAAAAAATACAATTAGAACTATTCTAAAATAAAAAGTAGAGATTCATTAATTACAAAATAAATTACCTGCGAATTTTGATTTGTAGTTGATATGAATCTTCCTTCACTGTCTTTTTCTTTATTATGTAAAAAACATTCTTATCATTCTCCAAATTTTTTTGGTTGTCTTAAAAATAAAAGAGCAACTATGTATATACAATGGTACCCCAGTAAACATACTTAATTCATTTCAGATCCTTGAACATACACTAAGCAAATTTTTCTCATAAGAAATTAAGAAATGAAAGAAGAAATTAAGGGAAAATGATTAATTCATTCAATAAAAATAATTTTATAGTTATTACCAATTATTATACATAGATAACATAAAATAACTTAAATGCTGTACCAATAAAAAATTGAATTATAAAAACTAAATGAAATGTACTAAAATATATAAATAAATAAAAAAAGAGAACATTAAATTTGGTAAAAGAAAATTTCAACTTGCGCCAGGTTAAAGATCATTAAGTTTGGCATTTACTAAAAATTTGATCTAACGAACTTTGCTTCTGTCTTCCACAGGATGTTTTGGAAATATGACATAATCTGATCATTCCACACAATGCTTTGTGCCTTTCTCAGGGTGATATTCCTCCTCAATACTTTTGACATCCATAGATTTAACAAACATTTTGAGGAATTGCATTCAAATAAACCTTGTATATCAAAATAAAAATTTTTTGTATCCCTGAAATATATCAAATTGGACCAACTCCAAAATGGATGAGGAAACCAAACAGAGTACCACTGTCACAACCAACTACAAACCATGGTACCACTGTATTTACATTTATAAGTTTTTAATAAAAGTTTAAAAAACCATATATATATTTTTTAATTTATCTAAAAGAAAACTATTTTGAGGCATTTGTTTGTTATCCAACATGCATATACAAGCAAATAAAAGTAAAAATTATAGTTTAGTCATAACACTTTACACACTCTTCTCAATATTAAGTGGATACATGTTTTTTTTTAATTGCTATTTAAAAAAATTATTCTCATCTTAGAGATCTAATAAGTATCAAGGCCTACCAAATTAAATAAATTATAACTCAATAGTTAAATTGTTTATGTTGATCCAAATATTTTAAATCACATTTTTTGAAGTAAATAGCATTTCTAATATGGGAAAATAAATTAAAAAATGGAATTAAAAAAAATGGGAAACATTTCATAATCAAGAATTTATGCAACCACAACAATGATTAGTTTCTTCTTGGAAAGTTCTTCATAACTATTGAAAAATATTTAAATTTTTACTATTCCTGAAATACTATCCAAAACATTTTTTGTGAAGTGAGATTTATTTTTTATATTGCAATATTTACATAACCCAAAAATGCTTTTTTAAAGAAAGTAGAGGTCAAGAGATTACCATTAATATATAAATTCAACATATTTCATTGAAAATCCAAGATATTTAAAAAAGGTATAAATAATTAAATAGATTTTTCAGTTTTTCAGAAATGAAAGTTTAAAAATACTTACTTGGTCTAAGAGCCGATTCTGCTGATAAATTGCGATTTAGAGATTCAGCCTGAATTCTAAAGAAAAGATATTTTTAATAACTAAAATGAATTATGCAAAAAAAATCAAAATTTAAAAGCCTATAATTTTGGGTTATTTTTAAGTCGTATAATTATAAACCTAGTAATCTAGTAAAAGAGAATAAATGTAAACAAAAAAGGCCACTAATACTAATCATACACAAAATGCCAATAAATAAATAAATAAATTCTCAAAAATTAAACAAAAACTTACTTCCATAAAACTGTGATATAATTTTTTAATAACATCTCTATACCTTTTATTTCATTGCTTTCACTATCTAACTTAACAGATTTTTTTTTTTTTTTTTTTACACAGAATTATAAATAAAAATATATATTTCCTACTTATATTCTAAAAAATAATTTATTACACAATTACCATTTTTAATTATTAATAAATATAAGAATAATAAAGAAATTTAAAAAAACATACAATTAACAAACCTTTTGAAACTTGATTTATTATATCCATAATTACTGGATAAAGAAGTCATATCTTCAAATCCAACAGACTGTCTTCTAATGTGAGAATTCCAACCCCTTCCAGGAATTTGATTAATAAGGTCTTTTTGTTTTTGAGGAGAAGAATACAAATTATTTACTATTTTCACAGGTTCTGGAGTTTCAGCCCGTCTTGATTTAGTTTTATCTTCGGTTGCACTTTTCGAAAAATTATGGCACATGTTTTTTTTGGTGTAAATTGGTATGAAAGATGTTTGATTCAGAGGAGCATTATCATTTTGACAGAAGTTGACTCTTTGAGCATTTTCTTCTGGTTTAATGCCCCTCAAATGACACTCAGCACCCTGAGATTTATTGTTGCTTTTGGAAGTAACATGCACATCCATTATCATTGGTATAATATCTCTATAATAGAATAAAAAAATCATAAGATGAAAACCCAATATGTTGCTCATTTTGTAAAAATAACAATAAGGAATAAGAAGAAATTTATAGTTCATTACTTGAATGTAACTTTCTCAACACAAAATCTGAATATTATCAAAAAAAAAAAAATATATATACAGTAAAATTACCTTTTCAGAAGTTGTTCAATATTAAAATTTTAATGATCATTATCTGAAAATGGCAGTTATTTTGCTGTCAAGAAGTGATATTGCCCCATGATTTGGTTTTTACTGTTTGAGAATAGCAGCTATTAAAAAAAAAAAATATTTGAATAGCTGCTATTTTTGTATATATTTTTATTTTTGATCAGATTTAAGTAGCTTTTGAATAAACTTTCCAAAATAGATTTGAACATTTTAAAAATATATACTAGCTTTTATCTTTACTTTAGTCTTTTTGAAATAAATCTAAATTAGTTCAGCATTATTTCTCAATGTAAAAACATTATATAAAAACATACAAAAAGTTAAATACTTAAAAGTATGAAAAAGAAAGGGAAATTTCAAACAACTGAAACAAATTAAAAATCTTTATAAGTCATAGAATGCAAATAAATGATAATTTTAATGGAGGGAATTCCTAAACATAGTATCCCATCTATAAATTTTATTAGATTCAAGAAACAATATTTTCCCCCACTTATAATCTACAGTATTAATTTTCTTTACATTTCAGATTAAGCTAAAAGTTATAATTATATATATATATATTATATATATATATATATATTATATATATATATATTCTTTATATATATAAAGGCATTTTGTTTAAAATAAATTTAATTCTCAAATCAAAAATCACTACTTAATCACAAGAATTTTTAACAATAATGTTTACATCTTGTATTGATATCAATAAGAAAAAGTTTAAAGAATCCAGTTAAGGGGCATTTTGAGTCAAATATCCTGATAAAATTTAAAAACTAATAAAATGCCATGAAAAATAAATAAACATAAAACTTTCAATTAAAATTAAAGTAAAAGGGAAATGAGATTATTCTACAGTATTATGGGAGCAAGATTTATTATTATTATTATTATTAAAAGCATAATATGTTATACATGAAACTAAAGTTATAAGCAGTTTATAAAGTAGGTAACAAACAGCTTTTAAACTAATTTTATAAATATAATTTCTAAAATTATTTTTATAAAAATACTGATAAATTTTGGATAGTTCAGGAACAAATAAGGCAAATACAATACTTCAAATCTCTTTAGTTTGCTTAGAATATAAAAATAATTCTGCATCCTTTGTTTAATTGTTCCTGGTATGCATCATATAATCGTAATAATAAATGCAGAAATGAATGCAAAATTATATTCCAGATGCTGATTTAAGGACCTTAAATATGAAACAACAAAAAACTGCAATTTTCACTAAATATTAGCTAATAATATTTCTATTTTAAATGTGCATTCCGTATGCCTATTGACAATACTTAGTTGTTGTGAATAAAAAAAAAAAAAAAATGCTTTTTGTTAAGAATTAATATTTGTTTTAATGTTTAAAATTCTGTCATATCTAGTGACAATATTACACTGAATTTTATTTCTAAAAGGAATTGGTAATTATAACATTTTTGCCAATAATAATTTATGGATAAAATGCAAAGACGGAAAAAAAAAAAAATCAGAACACCAAGAAAGATTTGTGTTATATAAACGAAATTTAGTAGGCATGTTTATACATCTGAAAGATGATATCAATTCAATTTTCGCTTTCACATAAGTGTAGCACTAGTAGCGCCGCTCTCAGAACATGCAAATCATGTTTGCTTTAAATGCATGCTGTAAAGTTCGTGAGCGTTATTGAGCTTTGAAATTAGACTTATTGAGTTGATGTTAGCCAAGAATGCCTTTAAGAAGATGAAGAAACCATTAACAACAGCTCACCGATTTTGAACAAGGGCGTATAATAGGGCTATGAGAAGGTGGATTTTCTTTCCGCGATACTACAGAAAGACTTGGCCAGAATGTGTCCACTGTGCATGATTGTTGGAAGCAGTGGTCAAGGGATGGTACTGCTTTAAGAAGATCGGGTTCTGGGCAGGCCAAGTGGCACAACCGAGGGAAGATTGCTGTATTCGCTGTACAGCTGTGGTGTATCATACAAGGCCTGCAGCAGAAATTCAAGCTGCAGTTGGAACCACAGTGACACAACGGACTGTTAGAAATTGGTTACTTCAAGGACAGCTCCAAGCCAGGTGTCCTGTTGCGTGCATTCCACTTACTCCAAGCCATTGCCATTTGCGATAACAGTGGTGTCAAGACAGAGCTCATTGGTGGACAGAGTGGAGATCTGTTGTGCTTTTTGGATAAAAGCAGGTTCTGCATTGGTGCCAGTGATGGCCGGGTATTGGTCAGAAGGAGGCCCAGGGAACGCCTGCAACCAGACTGTCTGCAGCCTTGACACACTGGACCTACACCTGGAGTGCAACCGAGGGAACAATTTTCTGACAGCAGGAGCACTCTCGTGGTTATCCAAACACACTGACTGCAAATTTGTATGTCAGTCTGGTAATTCAACCTGTAGTGCTGCCATTCCTGAACAGCATTCAAGGGAAGTTTCCAATAAGATAATGTCTCCCCCTGATACCACTGTTGTAATGCAACATGCTCTACAGAGTGTCAACATGTTACCTTGGCCTACGAGATCACCAGATCTGTCTCCAATTGAGCAGGTATGGGATATCATTGGACGACAACGCCAGCACTGACCATCCCAGTATTGACAAAAACAAGTACATGGAACTCCATACCACAAAAATGACATTCGGCACCTGTATGGCACAATGCATGCAAATTTGCAGGCTTGAATTCAAAATTCTGAGGTTACACCAGCAGTTAATGTAACACCATTTTACATTTGAAATGTATTTTCTTGTTCTTACATTAACCTGTGATCTTTAAAATTTAATCAATTAAACATGTTGACTAGACAAATGCATTGTTCGAATTTCATTACTCTAAAATAATTTTTTCTTGGCGTTGGGATTTTTTTTTTTTTTTTTACCTAGTATAGCAGTGGTATAAAATTCAATTTAGAGTTTTACATAGAAAAGAAAAATATTTATATGAGCAAGTTAAATTTCTATTATTTCTACAAGGAAATAAAAGGTAAATGTACAAGCACAGATAAAAAGAAGTACAGGGGGAGAAAAACACAGAACAAACAAAAATAAAAGGAAAATTAATCAAAACTCTGAAAGCTATTTGAGGCATTTTTAAGCAGTGTGTAGGAAAAGCTGTAAAAAAAATGTAACAATATTTTGTTAAAATTTTCAAATAAAATACAATTTTAAGCATTTAGATGCTAAGAATCCTAAAAAAGAAAAAATTAATTAAAGCTTCAATTTTAAAATTTAAATATTTTAAATATGGATTCAACTGTTGACAGAAAGTCAAAAATGTGGCACGCTGCATGAAGAAATCATTAATAAAAATACAATAATTAGCATATAAACTCAATGGGAAAAAAAAAATATTTAAAATTCCAATGGGTAGGATGACTCACCATAATTATTTAATCATAACTAATGGAAAAGTTTGTGCTATTTTTTAAATAAGTCTTAAAACTGATGTACTACAAAAGGTAAATTTTATGAATTATGTCTCAAGCATGATTTTCTTTCAAATAAACCATAAAACAAGCATGCCCATTAATCATAGGAACATTAACATGCTTTTCTCAGAATTATAAGTTCTTGTCTTCCAAAGAATTCAGAAACACTTGACATAGAAAGTGTTTGTGTTTTTTGATTAACATATTTTGTGCATTGACAAGAACTGTTCTGTATGTAATACAGCTTATATCAAAACAAAATGCCTAAGAAAAAAACTAAATTTCCCAGCGAAATGCTATCAATGGAGTCAAAATGATTTACAATACACAATAAAAAGAAATTGTGACTGATCTGAATAGAACTGAGGACTTTTAACTTTAACTGCATCCCTTAATGAGACATAATATAATGCAGTAAAACAGCGTTCTGAGATTTGATACTTTAAAGAACATATTTTGTTCAATGAAATAATGGTGCAAGTTGACAACATTATGTAAAACATAGCCAAGAGATAATTGCATATTGGTTGCTGAAAATGCAACAATGTCTGTGTTGAATATTATAAAGGTCCAAACCATTTTACAGTACTAATTGTATGTCACTATCTCTAGAGGCACCATGTTATTTTTTTAATAATTACCCATTATACAAGTTTTACACAGATACAAATCCTTATTAAGAATGCTTAAAATACTGTTTAACAATTTTTTCTCACCTTTTAACTAATGCATATTGGAAAATACTTATCGATTATATGCATATATTTTTAATATCATGTCCATATCACATGAATATTTGTTAATGTAAATTTAAAGCTTAATTTGTTTATAAAAAATTGTAATGATTTAAATAAAATAAAAGTATATTAAATCCTTACACTATAATGCTTTTTCCCCCCTTTAAATGTACACTTTTTCCTTAACAAATTATACTTAGACTAAGAACATTATTTTCATTCTCATGTCTACAACATTAGTAGTTTAATTTTTAGGAAGAGAAGTGCATTTGAATAAACTTTTAAAACATAATCTGAGGTATTAATAAGTTACATTACTGTAAAAAAAAAAAACTCATTTTATATATATATATATATAAAATGTGCAGAATTTCCTACTTTTAAATACCATGCCAGCAAAATGCATGATATTCTGTTATGGGCTTATAAAACAGAAATTAGTTTTAAATAAATATAATTGGAAATGGTTTATTTTTTCCAAGTTATTATTATTGCTGTTAAGAATAAATAATCAATAATTTAAATAAGGAAAAAATTTCTATTAACAAGCTTTTTTTAAATAGAAATAAAAAAATTAAAAACTTGTTAATAACGGGTTTTATTACAGCTAAATGTTATATAATTTTAAAAAGTTAAATAAATGATTTAAAATGAACTGATATGATAATTTAAATGAAAATAATGAAGAAATAATTTAAGAAGTTTTTCAAATTGAATTACTTATATTTTTAAAAAAAAAATTTTTTTTATTAAGACAAAATGAAATAAAAACGTTTACTAAAAATCAAAATGAAAGTAGCCAAAGGATATTTGAAAATTTTATTGTAATATTATTTAAAAAAAACTTTAATTTATTAAAAATACAGAACTAATAAATAAAATATCTAAAAATATATTTAACTGCACAAAATTTATATAATTAAATTACATTCTTATTCAGGCATTTTATTAATTATATAAATTTTTGTTTTTATATATAAATTATATGATTTAAAAGATTTTTAATTTTAAAAATAATTTTTTTTTTAAATCATAAATGTAACAAAAATAAAAAATTATCACTAAAAAAAAAAACTTTTCTTTATACTTTTTAAAAATAAGACTTAAATAGATAACTTAAAAGAACATGGTTTAAAAATATTTTTTCTTCCAAGTATACATAAAAAAATTTCATTCATTTTTGCAATTAAAATTTATAAAAACTAAATATCAAAAACAAACAAATTATTAAAAACCGCAAAAAAAAAATAGTTACTAATCATATATGATAAATAAAATATTTACCTTCTCGTGATTGTCACATTCTTAAAATTTTTTGAAAAAAAAATAATAATTAAACTTCATTGTAATTAATTGTTTAAATATTAAATTCATATGGTTTAGTGAAAAATATAGAACTTTATTAAAAAATAAACTATAGAATTAAAACTTTTACCTTACACAGCAAATAAATCGACTGTTTTGAATAAACTCATTTTCTTAATGTTTACATCTCTTACAGTAAAGTTAAATTATAATGTAGATTCGCAAAAGATTGATTAAATATTTAGTAAATATCACAGTTAACTGATGAAGGAATGTTTTTCTTTAAGAATGAGTAGTGAACACACAATTTAAATGCTTTTTATTTCATAAATACCTAAACATAACTACTTTGTTAAGACATTGATACAGCTCTAAAGTTAAACTATCACTTATGAGGAAAAAGATAAATTCTTTGAATGAATAGAAACTACATTAGTTTTTCTTTTCACTTCACTTGGAGACGTAAAAATCAGTAAGGGTACAATCAATGCATGAATATAAGTAAGATAAAATGTTAAGTATAAAAAATAATATATATATATTTACTTTTTTTAAAAGTGTTTATATGATAGTCTTTCAGTAATATTTAAGATATTGATTTAAATCAATTTTTTTATGAAGGAATTAGCAATAAGTCATCTATATACAACGTGAAAGTGGAGGGTTTATTTTGTGTAAAACTACTGAATTAAAAAAGTAACTACTGTCACTATCTCAGGATATGAACTTAATGGATATAATGTGAAATTACACAGAATTTCCAACATTCAAATAAAGCCTTAATGTGTCTCCCCCTTAATGCCATTACTCATCTTGCAAAAATCTACAACAGCTGTACTAAATATCACTTCTTCCCTCCTATCTGGAAAAAGCAGATATCATCATGTTCCCCTAAACCTGGCCAAGATAGGAAATTTCCTCAAAATTATCGGCCCATCAGTCTCCTTAGCTGTGTAGGAAAACTTTTTACGAAAAAACTCTTAGTGAGACATATTACTTCTTTTGCGATAAAAATTCCATAATTCCAGCAGAACAATTTGGATTCCGTCAACATCACTCAACTTGTCATCAACTTCTACGTGTCACCAATATCATCACTGAAGGATATAACTATAAATTTTTTACAGGAGGTGTCTTTCTAGATGTCAAAAAGCTTTCGATCGACTGTGGCACAATGGACTGATCTACAAAATGATCAAACTTCAATTTCCAACTTGGATCACACTTATCATTACAAATTATCTTAAAAATAGAACCTTTCAAGTCCGACTTCATAATGAATTCTCCAAATCGGTCAGTATTTGTGCTGGTACACCTCAAGGAAAGCGTGCTAAATCCTATTCTCTACAATATCTTTACCTATGACTTTCCTCAGTGCACTAACATTTCCACTTGCCTATTTGCTGACGATTCTGCTGCTCTTGCCCAAGGTTCTTCTATTCTTTATGTCATCAATACTCTTCAAAATTTTCTGAATATCCTAGAGGATTGGCTAACTAAATGGCGCATCGCAATTAATGTCTCTAAATCTCAAGCTATCATTTTCCGAAAAGGACACGCCAGACAACCATACATTAATCTCTCCCCTTTTGATCAACAAATTGAATGGGCGACTAATATTAAATATCTCGGCTTAATTATAAACTTACGTTTCGAGCTCATATTCAAAAAATCAAAGAAAAATGTTGGAAAAATTTTATCTCACTCTACCACTCATTAATAAATTTTCTAAATTAACTTTGTCAAACAAACTTCTTCTCTACAAACAAGTTCTCAGGCCTATCCTTACCTATGCTGCCCCAATCTGGGTCTAGCTGCACAATCTAACAAGAAATCTGTACAAATTATTCAAAACAAACTTCTTCGTATTATCACTGGAGCACCCTGGTTTGTCCGCAACTCTACAATTCATCAAGATTTAAAAATTGACTCTATTGACAACTATATTACTAAACTTTCTAGAAATTTCTTCAATACCATTGCTACTCACGAAAATCCTCTCATCAAGGCACAAACTATATTTACGCAATTGAATGGAAAATACAAGTATCCTTTCTCTACTTCTAAATGGAATCGAAGCCTCAAAACCACCATAATTTCCTGCTCACTTATCGCTTTTTAGATATTTTTACTTCAACGCATATTTACTGATCATAAATTTCTTGTTACGTTTCCATACCGATGATTTACATTTTTCTTACTTTCTTCTTTTTTCTCTCATCATACGATTACTATTATCTATTTATCATGACTTTTCTTTCCTACTGCCTTCACATACCATTGAGTAGATGAACGCTTCGTTCAGGCACTCGACATCTTTATTCAACAATGATGACACAGAATTTCAATACTTATTGCATTAAGATATCTGGAAAAAGTTGTACTAGTATCTATAATATATTTTTAAATATTTATAAGCATATTATAGTCTTTCTCACATTACGATAATAATTATTTACCCTTTATAATAATCAGCGAAAATCAAAAACTTTTTCGCTGATTATTATAAAGGGTAAATAATTATAATAATAATAATAATTTTTTTAATCCATAAAAATTGAAAATATATAAGAAAATTATAAATTCTGTATTCTTTCATTGTAGAGTTTTAATATAATGTCAATTGTTCTTAAAGGTATGATCTAGCAATCAGAAGGCGACTTGAGTGAAATTTCTTCCGCATTTTTTTTATTATTATCATTTTTGAAGTTATAGCCATCGAAAAATACGATAGATTGCATAAATTGATATAATTTTCTTACTTGAAACTTGTTTTATATTTTTTTCTTTAAATTATTATTATTTTATATATTTAAACATTACCTCTTTTATTGTTTCCAAATGATATAAAAATGTGTTTCTGGAAATTTATTTATTATTGGACAAACATTTAATGGACACACTTAACTAGAATAGAAAGCATTACTGAAAGTCAGAACAAAGCATTCTATCAGTTCCTATTCCCAAAAAATTGGGGAAATAAGTACAGCATATTTAATCTGAAAAGAAAGTTTTGTCCAGTATAAAAATTTTGTATTGCTTTCAGAAAAACTCTTACAAATACTTTCCACTTATAAATAAAAATTCTACCATGACCAGGGATAACAAAATGCTCCTTTATACTGATCAATTCTCACATTCTCTTGACCTGTTTGGTCCTATACAGCTATATCTAATTTAAAAGCTCTTGAATATCACTATCTGCCAAATCACCTCAGCTAAATGGTTCATGCGCAATTCTAATATCTATACAGCTATTAACATTCCTTTTTAAAAGATTTCCTTAAACACATCTCTATTAAATTTTATAACACACTTATTAATCATCAAAATACTGCAATCCCAGGAGATTGACTCTTACGTTCCCAATTATGATTTAAAACGTCCGAGCAAAATTTTAATACAATTTTTAAATATTTTTTTTTTTTCTTTTATTTTTTTATAACTGTAAGTTAATTTTCTTATATTTGTAAATATATTCTGGGCAATTTCCTGTTTTAACTGTATTTATAATATTATATCGGAGATGGATTCCCCCAGGAGATAAATAGCTTCAAAAGAATACTTCAACCAAGGACATATCCAGTATAAAAAAAAAAATATTTAGAATTATCATTGGATTACATTGAATTGTAGAACTCAGTTCCAAAAGTTTCAAGAGGAAAAAAACCATTTAGGGGGCCAAAAAAGGTTTAATGAAAAAGAGAAGGTTGAGAAACCTATGTCTTTGGTGAAAAAGAAGAAAAGTAATAGTTTTTACGGATATGAACACAGCCTATTTTCAAATCCATGAACTCAAAAATTTTCATTTTATACAAAATTTCGGCATTCATAAAGTGTTTTCAGGAAGTATATTATTTCCACTGTTCTTAAGCTAAATATCATAATGTTTTATTCGTTCATAATACTTCCCATACATGTAGTTAAATACAATACTAACATTAATTACAATTCAATAGCTAGATTATTGAAATATAATTCATATTTCGTTTTCCTACAATAAATTTCATTATTTCTCTAGCATATTATCATTGGATAACAGATGTACAGTTTTCTAAAGAAAGGTATGTATTTGGAAGAATGTATGCATTTATAGACAGTAAAAGGTAACTTTTAAAGAAAATTCCAATCCTTCCACCAAAGGGATAAAAAATAAAATATGCTTCAAAAGAAAATAATTTATATAATTTTGATGTTTTACAATTAGAATAATGAAAAGGAATAAAAAATTTTTAAAAATCCTGACCGTACAGGATTTGTGACTAGAAATCAATCCGCCAATCTATATTCAGAGAATATTCAGTTGATTTATAATTCAAACCACTATGAAAAGCATGGACGTCGCAGTAGTAAGTCGTCGTAGTAATCTTTAGTGTCAGTGTGCATGTCCAAGAAATTGAGGATCGAACACTCCCCAATAACGGAGCCCCTCTTGAACTCTCCAACCACTGAAAGGGAATGTTAATGTTGCCAGTTATAAGGTCGCGCATAGAAATATAGAATCTAACGATTATATTGCTGAGATAGCAGAACTCTTGTACACCCATTACCAGGAAGGAGGGGGTACGACGAGGACGTGGTTCTGCTAGACTCACCCTTCCCTCCCTCCCTAAAGAAAAGTTTGGACCGCGCAGGCGTACCACTGCCTACCGATTTGAATTAGCCTTCAGTGCATGTGAGCACACCCACGAAAGAGAAGATCGAATACTAACCAACAACGGAACCACTCTTGGACGGCCTGGTGAAAGTTCATGTACCTCACTTCTGTATCATGTATCATGCATGTACCTCATATGTATATCATGCATGTACCTCACCTCTCTGACATGTATTACCTATGTCACCTTTTTTGAAGCCTCAATCACATAACTATATACAATTACGTGGGCATCAGGGGGAGATAGCAAAATTCTTAGCCGAACTTTTGGACACTCTTTTCCAGAGGCGAAACGAGGGCGAGGTTCCCCAATGAAAGCTTGCAGAATCTCTCGGGTTCACTCTCTCTGGCTCCTCTAAAATTATTACGCCTGGCTCCTGCTTCCATTTTAGGAAACAGGAGACCGACGTAATAATTTTATCTTTTAATTCCTTGTGGACGGCTGAGGAAATGAATATCTCATTAACCAACTTCGTCGATATTACATAAACTCTAAGGACGCTGCTTTATAGTTTATCATTAATTTTCATCTGTATAGTTACTAACGGAGCCAAGTCCTTTTCGCCGAATGCCGAGACGACCCTTCCTTCGCCTTCTCTTGAACAAGAACCAATCAATTCATGCATAATAGTAGAGATTCCAGCACCTGTGCCCTCAATGCCTTCAATAACCCTACTAACAACTTTAACCGACACTTTCTGTAAGGGGCTGACTTGCATTATTTTCTCTTCTGACATTCAAAGACGTGTTGTCAGCCCTGACTCTTTAATCATATGGACGTTGTTCACCTCTTATTCTTGTCCTTTATCCACAGGATTATCTCTTGTTGATATCTCCCTCTCAACTGATTCACTCTTGGTGTTGTTATTGACCTTTCCGTGATCTGAGGACAACGATAACGCGTTGCGTTGATCCGCATTCGTAACATTTTGGCAATCCTGATAGTTCCTGATTTTATACAAAAACTCTTGACCTCGATTTCGACTCTGTGTTGGGGATTCAGAATTGACTGATATTGGTTTTATTTCAAACTTCTCAAATCTATTTGATTTCGAGATGTGGTGTGCAATTGATTCCCAGCTTTTGCAGTTATTATCGTAATCGTTCTCGGCACTGAGCTTAAACCGCTCCAGCAATAAATGCTTCATGTATAGTAGCAGTAATCAATCAACTGAACTGTCCAGGTCTAAGTAAGCCTGAATTCAAAGGGTTAAAACGATCATTTTAATTAACTTTTAATTAAAGGTACGGGGATATTAAGCACGAAGATAATTTAATCTTTTGTGGAAAAAATCTCACGATATTATTAATTTATTTAAATTGAGATACAGAAAAATTGATTTCTGCTGTGAATTTCAATTGAATAAAAAGAAAATGAGTATGAGTGTAAATGATGAATGTGAGTATTTTAGCACATGCATGAATTTTTTTTGTATGAATTTCAAGCATGAGTGTTATATCAAACTTACATCAAGAATTTATGAAAAACGAGGCAAAAATAACCTTTTAAAAAAACAAACTTTTTAAAATGACCTTTTTATAAATACTTTTTAAGTATTTATTAGTTTGAATTTTAATTTTTTTTTTTTTAACAAATCACAAACTTTTACAAAATTTCCATGATGATATTTTCGAAATAAAAAAAAAAAAAAAAAAGAAAGAAAAAAAAAAAGTTATTTTTTTAACAAAGTATAATTTTTCAATAGAAGTGTCACGTCGTGTTTTTCCAAAAAATGTCAGCTTTATAAAAATTAATTTGAACCAAATAGCTGAAAATTCTTGACAATTGATATTATAAGCAAATTTTTACTTTGCACCTGTTCATCTATTGAAAGAACAAAATTTGATTTAATTTTTTATTCTGGGGTTATCTGTTTGGTGTTGTTAACATTACAAAAGTGAAAATAATAAAATTAAAAAAATCTATGCCATTATGATTTTAGTAATTGATAAAAATTGAAGTTATAAGGTCATAAATTCTATGTTTATTAAATTAAAAGGATCCAAATTAATAAAATATGTTTGGGTAATATCTTTGTAATTCTGGCTGTGAAAAGATTTTTTTAACAGTATTTTTGTCATTTATAAAAATGAGTGTGAGTTTTATTAAGCATTCCAGAAGGTATTCTACTTCTCCCATCTTTTTATATATTGCAAAACTGGCATATAACACATACATAGCCAAATTGAAACCACTCCTCCATATGCACTTAAGAAAATTGTGAAGAATTTCGTAGAATTCCTGACATAAAATGTTCATAAATTTTTTATAAATAAGATAAGGATAAAACACTTGCATTCAATTAATTTTTAACGCTTTTCGAAACATTTGGCAACAATAAGCAGTGAGTAGTAAAGAGAAAAACATGTTTGTCATAAATATGTCGTCAAAGCTGAAACAACGAAAAATAAAATTACACAAAAAAGAGTCTGAATTGAGAGCTAGAATCTGAATTGATCCAAATAACTGCTTTATACTAATATTTCGTTATTATTAAATTTTTCTGGCATTAAATATTGTTTTGTTTTTAATTGTTGGCATTTAAGAAGAAGTAAAAAACGCTCTATGACATTAATATTCCACATGTTGAGATGCCGTATTTTACGTTTGATGTTAATGGCAGAGAACAATTTTTAATAAAAGTACTTCCCAAAGTTTACTACGAATCCCTCGCTTTTTAAAACAGCAACAATAATTCAAGATACTGGGAAAGAAGTTAGTTAAGCAGAAGAAAGAATTACAAGATTTCTATTGAACATTTTTAGTGAAATTATTTACTTACTAGATTTATACTGAAATTTATCTCCAATTATCAATATGTTTTTCTTGACCTAATACTTGGTGAACTTTATAACTTTCTAAGAACTTGAATCTAAGAATTGTTTCGCGACAGGTGGTCGAAATTCTTGCATTGAGTTCATTTTCAAATTAAGGGAACTCTTTTCATGATTAACTTTACAATAAAAGTAATCAATAAAAGTAAGTTGGTCATTTTTGTTGGAAACAAGCCACACTTATCCATCGAATCAAAATGAAGTAATCGTCGAATTTCTCTTCCGGCGAAGTACCAAACCCGAAACTTTGTTCCAGTTTGTGTTTGTATTTCTGCTGTGAAAGTGAAACTGTATTTTTTATATGTTACGTCACTAATTAGATGTTTTTGGTTTGCTATTATGTGGAAATGAGTTTCATGGTGACTTATTTTGAAGACTAGACAGCTGCTAAGTATCAGTTCAATGCTAGAGCCCCCCTGTCCTACACTTTTTTTATTCTAAAAATTTTGAAGAGATGATCTGTCATTTCTATATTAAAATGATGCTTGCCTAGAATGGTTTTTTTTTTTTTTTAACTCTCTCAAAAATAGTTTTCAGAATCTCCGTAATTCAGCTTCAATCATAAATGCACTATGAAAAAGAACTGTTTCATAGAATTTTTATCACAGTACCATTTCCCACTCCAAATTTTCGATTCTTTTATTTATATTTTTAAATTCTCGTTAAAATAAAATACAGTAAGACCCTGCTTAACGCTGTTCTATATTATGCGGTTAGTAATGGAATTCCCCGACATTGCAAATTTTAAAGCTTATTATCTGCGACGGACATGATTCCGATAACTGATTGAGACTTTATCAATCATTGTTTATATTCTCTGTTGGAATATAAACAATCCATTACAGATTTTTGAAAAATTACAATATCAGGGATGCTTTTAGACAACAACAATCTTTCCTGCAATAAAGTGCAAGTGTTTGAAAGGAGTATGGAAGAATGAATGACCAGAGCTAAGCAAGAAGATTGGCATAAGAGAATACATTGTTGGTGTCAACAAAATTGTCAAGTTACTGAAACAGGACAAGATATTTCCCAAATAATATAAATGAGCATGATATTGAAGAGTTATTGCAAGTTACAAATGATAGAAACTTTTCTAATGACGACCTTAAAGAATTAGTAGAACAACGTATACAAAGATGAAAAACAAACTGAAATTCCAACAGATTTTCAATATATATACACTCATGTCCATAAATTAAGGATAATGAAGTTCAGGCAAAGAAAGAGACAGAAGCAAAACAAATTTGACATTTGTAAAGTCTATTTATTAAACAAAAGGTAAAGAGCAAAAAGATGCTATGACATAATTAATAAAAATTGCGATTTTTACTCCCTGGAGCAAATTTCAAAAAAGAACCTATTTACAAAAAACAGTATAACATGGTTAGTATGATGATTAATATGGAGTATGTCTCCCGGACGATACAGGCCTTACAACGCCTAGGCATGCTGAGTATTAAATTATCAATCTGATCTTGGGGAATATTACACCACTCATCAAGCAAGGCCCTCCGAAGTTCCGGTTGACAAGTGGGAGGGGGTTGACGGGCTGCAATTCGTCGGCCAAGCAAATCCCACACATGCTCTATTGGATTCAAGTACGGTGAGTATGCTGGCCAATCCATACGGGTGATATCCTCCAATTGAAGGCATTCCTCTACAATGTTTGCACGGTGAGGACGGGCGTTGTCATCAATTCAGCACCAATGGCACCCATGGCGCCCCGAAACAAACGTATATATTGTTCCAGAATGACATCCACGATAGATGTGGCCTATCATCGTTACACTCTGAACATGCAGGTCAGTTCTGGAACCAAGAATAATTCCTCCCCAAACGAGCCATCCTGCACTACCGTAACGGTGTCGTTCAATGGTGTTCTCTTGGTGGTAACGGGTACCTGGCGCTCTCCATATGAAAGTACGGCGAGAATTAGACTGCAAACTAAACCTGGACTCGTTGGAAAACATCACACCAGACCAGTGCTGCGGTGTCCACAATGCATGCTCTCTACTCCAGGTTAATCGCAGGCGACAGTGAGTTGCGGTAAGTGGAACACAGACAGGCCTACGAGCATATAGACCAATGTGCCCTAAGCGTCTGTACACAGTCTGCCTTGAAACTGTAGTACCGGTAGCTGAAGAGACAGGTCTGATGCTGTGCTCCGTCTGTTTCTTTTGGCAGTAACTGCTAAACACCGGTCCTCATTCGGCGTTGTAACTCGGGGGCGACCTGTGCTGTAACATCTATTCACATTACCATCATCTTGGAATCGTTGCCAAAGTCTGGAGATGACACTCGGGTGATTCCAAGTTCCTCGGATACTTCCAGCTGGTTACGTCCACATTCCAGTCGTCCGATAATTCTACCACGTAAAAATCATCAAATGCTTCCTTTGTGCCATAACTATGCGGTTATTGCACTGAAAAAGGCTTTTAAAGCGCTTGTGAACATTTCTACTTCTTTGCCGCCATTCCTTATATACCCACCTCTTACACTCTCGTCATTGTGACGTACTATCCGCGCCATCTGGTGGTTTCCTGTAATTTGCATATTCTTCTTCAAGATGTGTGTGATAATTCTACAGGTGAAATTTTTATTTTAGAGTTCAATTTCTGTGTGATTCTGAATTATCCTTAATTTATGGACATGAGTGTATATTAATAATAATTACTATAACGGACAATATAAATCGTTTATACAAAATGATTTAAATTTTGGTCAAAGGCAAGACGAAATGTGTGACATTAGATGATTCTTCACAAAAAAGCAAATCAGAAAGAACCTTCCCTCATCACGAACATAACCTCTTTACATGATTTTTTTTTAATTTCATAAATGTTTTATAAATATAAAAGCAATATTTGCAACAATAAGCCTATAATTAGTCCAATAAAGAGTATTTAACAATAAATCTCGCAAAAAAAAAAAATTTTTTTAAATCTGTGTTCTGTTTTTTACCGTAAGATATTTACGTGTAAAGATGACTTTGTTAAACGCTTTTCGTTTAACAAAGTTCGCTTTTTGGGAATTTATTGGAACATACTGTACTTATGCTTCAACACAATTACCTTAAAAATCGAGTTACGAACTTATAAATTTAAAGAAAATAAGTTGCAAGACCCATTTTCTACCTAGAAGACTATGAAATAGTATATGAGAAATAGGCAGAACCATACAAAACTTATAATCATATTCAAAATTAATTAGAATCAAATTGTGAAAACTTTCCTGTTTTTTTCCTATAAATATTTTTATGACTGACACTTTTAAGTAGCATTACTTTCTATACATAATTTATCATGCAGTCTGTATAGAAAATTACGTATAAATATCAGTTTGTTATAGTATTTAATTTGTTTTTAATTTAATAAGATAAAATTAACCATCAACACAAACCATTCTTCATTCATTATTTTATATCTTAAAATCTTGAACGGGAAACCTGTAGCTTAAAGAAAAAAATTCTGAACAAAAATTCGGATAGCTCAGAAAGTTTTAAGCCAGAAATTTGCATTTATTCAAATGAACTTAACAAATTATTCTTTAGTTAAGAAGTTATTTTAAAAGTCCGTTGTATGATAATTTCTTTAACTAGGTTGATCCAGATAAACGTTACGTTGAATAATCTTTTAGTATAAATTGCTGCCATTTAAGAGAAAAAAAATGTATGGCATTATTATCATGCATGTTTGGAATTCTGTGTTTCCCGTTTGATTTATTTGATTTGGCATAATTTTTACAATACAATTTCAATTACGAATTTTGAGAAAGAGAGGACGTTGAGCTGACATCTAGAACACCTACAGGAATTAAAATAGGGACAACAAAAAGGAAAGCAATGACGAGGAAACAGATATCGGAGAATGACTGAGCATAGTAAGAAGGAAACAATTCTCTAAATATAAATCATCCCAATTCTGACTTGTGAAACACATTTATTTTTGTTTGTTATAATTACATATGCGTGAATGGGGCGAGTTTGTTTGTTGTTTCTTGCATAGAAATTTAATTGTTAGTCAGCTAATTAAAGATTTATGCGTTTCAACTGAATGAAAAGATAATATCAATGATAATAATCAATGAATCGTGATCAAAAGCAAGACCAATCAAAAACTCTTTATTTATTCTTCCAAATTTATTTCATCGCCTTCAAAATAATCCCCTCCGGACACAATTGTTTTTTTCTTCCAATCCTCAATGAATCAATGCAGTGTGAGCTGGCGAATTTAGGGAATAGCATTCAGTGTTTTTCATTTCGGTACCAATAGTGTGAGCTGGCGCATTGACGTGACGTTTTGAGGCCCAAAATGGAATTGACCGATCCTTTTGAAATTCTATCATCACCAGTAAGGTCTCTAATTGTAAATCGACAGTTTGCAAGTACCAAATCATTAATTTTTGGACGTGAGCTTCGTCGGTTGAGGTGGATGGTCGACCAGAGGGCTCTTCGTCTTCAACGCGTTCTCGGCCTTCTTTGAACTGTTTATACCACTTGTAAATATTTCTTTCCAATATAGGAATGCTTTCTGCAACATTCTATACGTTTTCGAAAAAAAAAAAAAAAGAGATTTCATAAGCTCCGGAAATTTTAAATTGGTCTTACTTTTTGAACACAGTAGTATTTTGAACTTCTTAGAGCAAAAATTAGTATCAGAAATCCTCAATGAAACGAATGGCCTGTTAATTTTTTTATACTTTCAATTTAAAGTGTGTATATGTAAAAATGTTTTCTCAAATATGCTAAAAAAAAAATATTTGGATTTGACTTGATAGTTGTGCTTGATAATTTGTGTTAACCATGGTTACATCCACTTTAAACTGTAGCTCCCGGTCTAATTAACCTAAAGTGTGCACAAAATGGCGGTAGAACGACAAACCAATCACCATGGTTACTATCTAACAATGTTTCAATGTAAAATACTGATTGATAGAGAAGCGCAATTCATGGTATGGTAGGAAACAATACACGCATGAACGAATAACACAATCTGACGTCATTTCCGTTTCCTTCGCAATAATTTTTTATTTGTAAGCAAGTTTGCAAGTCATTTCATGTCTAACATTTTACTTTCGCGTCAGCTGTAACTTTTCAATAACTATTGCTTATTTTTTTTTTTTTTTTTTTTTTTTTTTTTGAATGCTTTTCTCTTGGCAAAAGCTACAACATTGCTCTTAGATGACATTCTTACAATAAATAACGTCAATATTTGTTTTTTATTATAGATCTAATTTTATCAGAGAATAAATAACGATATCAATCAATTAGACAATCAAAAGGTAAAACAAAAAAATATATTTCATAAGTTGATAAGATTATTGATTCACATGTTTTAAAACTGATTTTTAACTACTGATGCAATGGGCTATCCGATTTCACAAACAACGTTCAATATTAATCTTTTCTTTTTTTATCGCTGTATTTGGGAACTTCACCAATTCTGAATAGCTAAAACTAATAGCTAACTTCTAGCTAAAACATGATTTTTTTTTTTTTTTCATACTGAAATTAAACACATATGAAACAAAAAAAAAAAAAAAAATAATTTTAGTAAAAATCTTATTTAAATCGTTTAATTTTATAAAATTTCACTTAATGTTGAATATTTTTTAAGATATTAAATAATTTGACCATATTTTTGTCATTTTTAAGTTATTCTTTTTAATTTTTTATATGATGAAGTTTAGTAATCAAGTTTATTTTTAAAACTAGATTAATTAATTTTTTATTAATCCTTTTCTCTTAAAATTATAGAATTAGAAATAAATGATCTCATACGTAACTAACTACACAAATAGTAAATATTGGGTTGCATTTATTTATTTCTTGTTAATGATTTCTTACTAGTATATATATATAAAAAAAAAAAGTTACACCATTTAAAAAATATTTATTTTGATATAAACAACTTCAAAATTAATTTGTTAAATTAAAATTGTTTAAATTAAATTAAATTAAATTGTTTGAAGAATCTTGTAGAGCGAATTACGTCCATATTTTTAAATTAATGTTTCACATGTTTATTTTTTTCTTAAAAACTATCAAATAATTCCGAAAACAATTTTGTATCTTTCATGTACAAAGAAACAAAAAAATAATTTCATATTTTATTTATCTATACAACATTCGATATAAAAGTAAAAAAAGTAGGAAGCACATGATACAAAATATTCATGCGTTAAAAAAAAAAAAAAAAAAAAAATTGACAAACACATAAAACACTACATCTACATACTATGAGTTTACAATATTTTATCACAGAGAGATCATGCAAAATTTCTATTTCCCAAACACCTACTCAATATCAATACATAGTATTAAATTTTACACAGAGTAAATAATTCGATACACACACAATAAGTAATAAATTTTTAAGTTGTAAAATACAACATGCATTGTTTATAGTTATACAAAAATTCAATTCATAAAGATCTGTTGGCTACAAAAAAGAAAATGTATCAGATTAACATAATCAAAAAGTGTGATTTTAGTAGCCAAATAGTTCATGAAAATTTAAAAAATAATTAAATAAATTATAAAAACTGTATTCTAAATATCATAGTTCATACAGTAAAGGTTAAAACCATGCACATTATAATTAGTACTCAACTGATTAGAATGAACAGTTTTAAACCAACGTCTTCTGCAACTGATTGCAATACATAACTGGAAATATAGAGTTTATTTAATTATTTTTCTTAATTGATTTCCCAAAGAACGTTTCTCCACAATTTTTTTATACTTAAAATAAATAAAATTAATGAGACTATTTTAACATTATGTATAAAGTATTCATAATGCTAATACATTATGAATTAAAAAAAAAAAAAAAAAAAAAAAAAGGATTTGAGAAATTAAGGAATTAAAATAAGAAAATTGAAGTTCTCAAAATAAAGTTCCTCTGGATACAAATTCGCTATATTTTTTAAAAAAGATTTCTGCAAATTAAAATTAATATAAAAGTGCACAGGAATTCATTTGAAGATAAGACTTTCTGAAATCGATTTTGTACGTGTTTATTTATTAGTATCAAAACAAACTGGTTAGACATATGACAAGGCTGGTGAGTGACATAAGAAGGTTAACTAGGAACAGGCTTCAGTCGAATCACATCCAAATGCTGCAGCACACGCATCTCACCTGGAACGACCGGCGGAGGGGTTGCTGGTGCCAGATCCTTCGACTGAGGTAGACTAGATTGACGTTCGGGAACCTCACCCAGAAGGCTGTTCAGAAGCTTTTCCAGTCCCGTCTCGTCCAAAACATCAAGGCTTTCTTTGGGTTCCAGTTTTTGTTCTGGGAGGCAGGGCTTGGGGACTTCGGACTTGATGGTGGGTTGCGTGGCACTAACAGCAGAACTCAGGCTGGGATACTGCTTGGCGTCAGAAAATGTAGTCACTGATTTCGAAGGGACAGCATTAGTATCCATGGAAACTCGAATGTGGCGAATTTCATCTCTTTTCGAATTCTGGGCTGCTTCTTCCGATTTCAGAGAAAGATTGGAAAGCTTGAGGTTCGCGTCCCGTTTAGAATCAGGTGCATGTGAATCTTGAGTAGTAACTCTTTCATAATATTTTGGCGATGACGGATCGCTTGCAGATATTTTAGTATTAATGTTGTTCGTCGCCTTTTTACTACTGGCAGCTTTGTCTGAATTGGTTGCAGACATTAGGTAGGATATGTTTTCGGAAAGCGAACGCACAGCTTTGAATCGCTTCTTGTCGAGTGATTCGTTCTGACTGAAAGTGCCATTTTCACAAACAAGAGGACTAAGATTTTTGTTTTGATCGCGATTGTTTCTGCAGAGATTTTCATAAAATTCTTTATGTATGCTGACTTGCGGCGACATGTTATTTGAGCGTTTAGGAGGTTCTATGGGATTTGTTTGAATTGAAAGTTTCGGTTGCTGGGGTCGATTATCTCGAGGCTCTTTTAGAAGTTTTTGTTCGAGGTCTAACTGTTGAGTCAAATCGTTGAAGAGTTCGTCTATAGCAACTTGACTGATATCCGTTTTTCTGCTTAACGGAAACGAACTATTCAAAGGAGAGAAATTTGGGGCTTGTCTATTATTTAAATGAGTACTTTTGCTTGAGTTTAGACCCGTTTCACAAACAGATGACCGCCGCAGGAAATGGGAATCATTGTGACCGATAACATCCTTATTCTTTGGCTTCGGAAATTTCGCATCATCGTCACTCATAGACACATTCGATATGCTGTTTCGATCTGAAAGATTATCGCTGCTCATTTTTAAGCTTCTATACACATTTTCCAGTTCTTCCATAGCACTGTCCAAGTTAGCGGCTGCAGAGAGTTTGTCACAATTTTCATTATCAAAATTATTTCCTCCATCAGAAATGCCATTTTGGGCTTGGCGCGATTTAAAAGAGTCGTTTCGATTCGCTTCTTGAGTTGGATTTCTGTTAGTGTCCGATTTGTTACTTTTAAGCGAATAATGAACAGGAAGAGAAGACACATCTTTTGTATTCATAAGACTGAATTTCTCTAAAGTAGATGAATTCTCATTCTTATTAGTATAAATCTGCTTATTTTCTGCTAATTTATTTTTGCAAGAACACGACAACTTGCTTTCTGGAAATAAGTGACAGAGACAAGTCTCCGTCTTCAGAGGAGGTGTTTTCCATTTTTGCCATGTTGGAGGGTTGGATTTCTTTTTACTTTCAAGGCTGTTAAACATATATTCTTTTCTCTGTTCGTTTTCTTGCCACTTACTTTTCCACAACTTACTTCTTGTATCATCTTCAGAAGGTACACACTGAGTTTCAGTGCTTGAAAAGTAGCCTTTAGTTTCAGTTTTCTTGAATGGCATCACAGATGAAAACTTCTTATTGGCAAGTAAATTTGAAGTATTTGAATCAACTGAATTACCTAATGAACACAAATCGTCTAAAATACTATTGTCAATGAAATCGAAATTGCCACAAGTTTTTCTCCGTGTAGAAATCAGTTCTCGCATTTTCTGTCTTTCAAATGTTGAATTAGGTGATTGGGATGCGAGTTCAGCTTTTGAATCGTATTTATCAAATATTTGAGAATAAGATACAGCAGGAACATTTGACATGAAAACTCTTTTACGCTCCCAACTATTTTCTTGATGCAGATAAGAATTTTGATGTTGAATAAGAGCCTTGTTAATGAAAGTCATAGATTTTGGGGAACGAGGAGGTGGAGTTGGTGCTTGAGAGGATCTTGGAATCGGGGATGAGCGCATGGAAAGATCTAAATTTGATGACTTTTTCTCTGACAAGATACTGGATGGGCCATTTAGTTTCTCAGATGGATGCCTAAGTTCTGTAGACATAGGGCTCGAGTTTTCAAGATTGTGAGGACTCTGAAGACCAAACTTCTCACGAAAATCAGAACCACTTCTACGTTTCCTTTCTTCATCTTCAATATGACGAATTCGAGCCTGCACAAAACGGGCAGCATTTTCTTTGTTAGGAAAATCGCTGAAATAATTCTTCTTCAGCATGTCCGGGAAATTAGGCGATGGGCAGAAATCAGTCTTGATATCCAAATGGCTAGCAGAATTTTGAATATTACAGGCTTTTTCTATATCCAGTCGAATTTCATCCCTTTCAGGATGCAAGGAGAGGGTCAAGTTTTGTTTGCGATGGGTCTTTTTAATAGAGAACTCATCCTGCGATCGTCTACGAAGTCGTTTCTCTCTAAGATAGGACCTTGATTTCACGTCGCGGACGGATCTATGGATCACACCATCGCTGTTATATCGTGTTATTGCTGAACGGGACTCAGCTTCCTCTTCTTCAGAGGATGTGTTCCCGTATTTTTCCCGAGCCGCTTCCACTCGCGCTTTCAGAGCAATCATCCTCTCCTTTCGACTGAGACTGTCGCTGGAGCTGCGAGAGGATCTATCCATGCTGTCGCTGCTGCCCACATTCAACTTCAGGGTGTCCATGGGACTACGCTGCCCCTTCCGGCTGCTGTCGAAAGCCTTCTGGGATACATTCACGTCCAGGTTTGTCTGCGACCGATTGGTGTCCCAGCCGACAGCATTCTGGTGCATGCGACTGGGATTCAAGTTCGATTTGCTTTCGGGTTGAATCGTGGCGGCGGCTTCGTACACTGGCAATTGCTGCTTCGATGCGTTTTCCTTCTTGGGCTTGACAGTAGTGTCTTCTTTTTTTGCCCCTGCGATGTCTTCTTCCTTGCACTTGGCAGCGATTTCGTTTTTAGGCGGCACGGGACTGGACTTTTGGTACTCTAGAGATGAGCAGGAAGTGTCGGAACTGAGGGATGTCTCTCTGCACCTGGCGCCGGAGGAAGGGATGGGCAGGCAGAAAAGGTGGCTCTGACGCTCGCACTTCTCTTTCCGCGCGGCGAAGATGCGGCTCTTCCGGCGCACTTTCTCCTTCTGTTCGAGCGCGGCGAAGATGAGCCTGTGGTCAATACCCTCTCCACTAGCCCTCGCGTAAGAGGGAAGGCTGAGGCTTTTCTGGACAGGGACGACAGTGCACTTCCGGTGAGGACCGCTCAGGGTGGCAGCCTCCATCACCATGCCATATACATTGCTTGAAAAGTTGCCAACCTGTGAAAAAGAAAACACAGATAATTAGCAGATTGCCTAGACGGAAATAGTGTTAAATTACAATAGAGATGAAAAGGAAGCATTTTTCTTAAGCATTTGATGAAGCATTTTTCTTAAAAGTCTCATTAGATTAGATTGATATATTTTATTTTTTTTAAACCCAGTTTTATATCCATCACAAAAAATAAAACTATTAATTTTTATCAAAAACAATTTGAACGATGTATAACAATTTTCGCTAAAAATATTAAATAATTTAACTAAACGTTAGAACGTTTCGATAAATGATTTAATACATAACTCTATTTATTTCGCATCTATAATCCAACAATCTAATTATTATTGGTTATTAATATCTATTATATAAAGACATGCATCCATCTATACATACATATATTTTTCGTCCATCGATGTAATTCATGTTCTACGAACAGTTTATCGATACACGATAATGTGAGGGCTTTACTCGTTAGAGAAACCTTTAGGGATAACTGACCGAATTGTATGTTCTACCAGAAAACTTTCACCAAGCAATCTGATTGTCGATGAAAGATGCTCGCCATCAAGTCTCTTCGTTTTAAAAGCAGCGACTCCACAATTTGAGAGCTTCTGTGCACTAGTTGAGCACTTTATCAATGTGACAAGAGTTGGGCTCGAGGATTATAGACCACAGTATAATTCAATGAATTAAAAAAAAAAATACTGTTTAAAAAAAAAAAAAAGTACTTTTGCAAAATTTTTTTATTTTTAGTTTGCTCTTTTCAAATATTAAATAATGAATTCATACTGACAGAATTTTTGTTTATGAATAATGTATGGATAAAGTACGTTGCTTTATGAAATATTCATCGAAATAGAGACATAAATGATGTAATCGATGAGCTAGGAAAAAGAAAAAAAAAAAAAATGAATTTTAATGTAGAATTTGTTAATATAATTTTAAAAAAATCAAAATTATTTTTTATACGATACTTTACAGTTTTAATGTTCTTTTTTATGTATTTAAACCGAATGAGTGAAATTTAAAAATAATTCTTCTATTGATTCTTCCATGGTGGGGCAAGGCCTTCCCGAGAACCTTCCATTCCAATCTTTGCTTTACCACAGTTTTCTAATTAGTAACTCATAAAACTTTTAGAATCTGCCTCCACACAACCGGTCCATCTCAATTTTGGCCTATCCCTAGTTCCAAAAAGGTATACAGTTGAATATCCTAAATGCCGAGGACGAAGGGTCCATTCGGCAGATGTGACCCGCAAGCCTTGCGGCAACTCGAGCCAAAGGTACTTGATAATCCTCGCAAGAGGGAAACCAGAACGCGTATCTTCCCTATCCAATGGGGAATGCATCAAATTGGAATTGGCTGGGGCAAGACCTCATTTGGAAATTGTGTTATAAATAGATTTTTAGATTTATATGTGAGTTGTGTGTGTTGTCAGGTATAAAAAATAAAATAATGAAAAGGCAAATCGGAGTCATATTTCAAAGGACAGTACATGAACACGCACCTCAGCAGTGATAGTTCATCACAAACCTCGTACGTCCTGTCTTGATTAATTTAATGACATCTGCCTCCTTAAACAACGTATATAATTCAAAATTACGTTGTTGCCTCCACAAACCATTCTCATTCACAGCGCCAAACATTTTTCTAAGAGCTTAAACATTATTAATATATAGAATAGCAACTTGATTCCTTTCTATTACTTAGGATCTATTGATCTTATGCTTTATTTTGTTTATTCCATCCCCAAGACAATCTTGTACGTGAGCGAGTGCCTGTACATATTGTTCACTTGTTTAAATACTGATAATATTTAAACTAAGGAATGCCTAAACTACTACTATCTCAAACTTTTATTTTTTTTTTTTTTAACAGATTCGAGTTACAGCAATAAAGGTAAAATTAATATCTCACAAAAATTTAATCACTCAACAATAATGATGAAAGCAGGGCAAAAGATTGACTAAACACAAAAAATAAGTTATTTTCAACAGGAGTAATGCAAACGAACTTTTATTATGGCTCTTCAAAATGCAAAACAATAGATAATGAATAATTTATTTTCGTTAATTTCATATTTCAACAGTTTTAGATTATTTCAACACCGAGTAAAAGTATGCAGAAATAATAAAATTGATTGAAATTGCATTTTCAATTCATTAATTACGAGTTTGCGAGAATTAATGAAAACTTTTCAGATATTTATTATGTACAAGGACAGAATTTAATGACTTTCATATTTTCTTTTCCTCTTTTATTCAAAACAATAAGCTTTTTGAATAATGTATTGAAATTAATTACAATCGTCTGAGCAGATTACGTAAAGTAAAAATACATTTTCTCATGCATTTCTTTTCTCGATCATGAAAAAGACAATTAACATTAATAATATTATGAAATATAATTAATAGCATAAAATAATAATTAAATAAACGCGGTAGCTCAAAATCAAATATTTAAATAATCAAGAAGATCGATTACAAAAATGTAAAAGATCATTTGGTAATATAATTGATTTCCTTTTGTTTTCGAATACATAATAGATATTAAGTAAAAAAACAACATTGATTAATTAATCTACAGTTTATGTACCTAATTCTCGTATAGAAATTCGCGGGTGATTCACGCCTGTATAACAACCAAGTTTTGTTCTTATACTTATGATATAAGAATGAATAAAAGATTTTTCAATTTGAAAGAGTTTCTTTTTTGGTATATCAATTATATATAAAAAATATGGAGCTTCAAAATTTTAAATAGCGGAATTTAAATAATTTAATTTAAAATTAAAATAAGGAAAATCGATTAAAAAAATTAAATCCAAACAATTTAATGGAATTAAATAATGGAAACATTAATTTAAATATAATTATAATTTTACATAATAGAATAAATTTTAATATAAAAATAATGAAACGGAAACAAGATACGCATTGAAGAACTCTAGCGACTCTTTTTCGACGATTTGATATTCTTATATTTGCTAGAGAGTTGAAAATCTTGATGAATACCACAATTAATTATCGATTTAGCCTGCTGAAAAGTGTTATTGTTTTTATTTTTATTAAAATCTTCAAATCAGATCAAAACCTCATAAAAACTTTTAGATCATTTTTATTTCAACAGTAGATACCGATGTAGAATGCACCTCGTATTTTGTCAAATTTGTTATGTCATTTGCTATCACTGTTATGTTTCTTACTATGTATTGTTATTTTATTTTTCTTTCTACATAATATTTTGTTTTGTTTTTCTTTCTACATATTGTTATTTTGTTTTTCTTTCTAAGTAATATTTTGTTTTGTTTTTCTTTCTCACGTATTGTTATTTTGTTTTTCTTTCTATGTATTGTTATTTTTTTTTTTCTTTTCTATGTATTGTTATTTTGTTTTTCTTTCTACGTATTGTTATTTTGTTATTTTGTTTTTCTTTCTAAGTATTGTTATTTTGTTTTTCTTTCTTTGTTTTTCTTTCTAAGTAATATTTTGTTTTGTTTTTCTTTCTATGTATTGTTATTTTGTTTTTCTTTCTACGTATTGTTATTTTGTTTTTCTTTCTAGTATTGTTATTTTGTTTTTCTTTCTAAGTTTTGTTATTTTGTTTTTCTTTCTAAGTATTGTTAGTTTTTCTTCTAAATATTGTTTTTTCTTTTTCTTCTAAGTATTGTTATTTTGTTTTTCTTTCTACGTATTGCTATTTTGTTTTTCTTTCTAAGTATTGTTATTTTGTTTTTCTTTCTACTTTCTAAGTATTGTTTTTCTTTTTATTGTTATTTTTCTACGTTGTTTTTTCTTTCTATGTATTGTTATTTTGTTTTGTTTTCTTTATATGTATTGGATTGTTTATTTTTCTTTCGCACAAAGTTTTGTCAATTTTGTCGGCGGGAAATAGTTTTAAGCAGCGATTTTATAGAATTTACTTTTATGAGGGAAAAAAAAAAAAAGGTCTACAGTTTGTTCACAACGGCATATAATCTGCGTCCCGAAATTTTGTTTCTTTTTTAGTGTAGGGTTATACACTAAAAAAAGAAACAAAAATTTAATAGGTAGGAGATTAATAGGTAGGAAATTACGGTGTACAGCATAGAGTGGATTTAACATTAGTAAAATGTTCAAAATTTCTGAAAAAATGCGTTATTCAAAGAGCGCATGAATGAGCAGCTGAACATTCCTGACTTCTCACTCAGCCCAGCATCGAGAGGGAGCGCAGAAGTAAAGAATAATACAAGATCGTCTGCGCAAATTCTGGGTCGCGATCCCTGACCCTGCACATGTCGTGCGTCAACCCATATGAAGGAAAAGTTCTATTTTTCTCCTGCCTTCTCCTTCCCATCGGATGTTGTGTCGAGTTGCAAGGAACATCTGCCCCGCGCTGTCACCAGCTACGCAATGCAGAACGAAGTTTAGATGAAGTCATTTGCAGTATTTTTTTTTTACATAATTCATACAACATTTATAACTTAATTTAATGGCGACATTTGAGAGACTGGGGAAAAAAATCGAACGCTTACATTCAATTATTTCTACTATAATAACAATTAAAAAAAAAAAAAAAAAAAAAAAAAATGTTTATCCTTCATGTCTGTAGAAACTGTCATAATTTTTTTTTTTTTTTTTTAATTTGAATAAATCTTTTAGATTAAATGAGACAACAAAAAAAAAATGTATATGTGATTAATATAATAATAACAAATAAAAATAATCGATAAATAAATTTGTTTTAAAAAAATTATTTCCGAATATTATGATAGGCATTTATTTTATTTATAACTTATTAGTATTTTTTTAAACTTTCATCGAATAAAAAAAGAACATTATTAGAATATTACATTACAAAGATGAACATTAAATTTAAAAATAAATACATTTGATTTTTCTGAATTATATTTAATTTTACTATTTTCATAGATATTTTTTTTTTTCTCTCAGCAAAATATACCGAATTAAAACAATATTGCGTAATTTACTAAAGGCAATGCCGAGTTATTTCTGCTAATTTGTAATAAATTAAAAAATATGTAATTTAAAAACTGTGCGTTTACTTTTTATATTAAACAAGAACAAAAATGTATTACAGCTTCTTTTTCTTTGAATTATCAATGTTTGTTTGTTTTTCTTGTTACTATTTTTGCCATAATGTTTTAAAAAGAAAGAATCGGAAAAATTTTCAGGAAAACGGATATATGAATCTAAAAGTATAAAAATAAAAATATATAAAATATAAAAATCCGCTTTATAAAAGCGGATATCCTGAATCTAAAATTTATTCTATACTAATAGTACGACTCCGATTTAAATATCCTTTGTGTCTATTGATAAAATCCATAAAAGGTGAAATTTAGGCAAAAATATTGAAACGTGTCTTCTGGCTATTGATTAAACCTACACCTACGTATTTAGTCAATAATAAATACGTGTTTCATACCGCACAATCATTTAACCATTCACATTTATCATTTATCTTATTACTATCTTCAGCTTCTATTGATTCTAAATTATTAAGAAAGATTTGGTTTGTACCTCTACGTGATTCTCTAATCATATTAATTAAGATCTATAATTAGATAATTTGTTTGGAAGATTAAAAAAAGGAACATGGTTCAGATTTAGTTTAATATTTAAATGTTTACTTTTTTTTTTTTTATTGAATAGATATTTTATTTTATGTTTCCTAGTTTATGGCAGATTTGGAAGAATTTCAATTTAGAAATTGTATCATTGTTCAAAAGCCAGATTTAGTTTGACTTGTCACTCTGTTATTTTTTGTACACTTTAGGCTAATAAGACCGGGATCTTCGTTTTAACGTGGATTCCGAACCACTCACAAACATCCATGCCACCGCTAGGATTCGAACCTGAAGCCTGTGGTACTAAAGGCAGAAGATAGAAGTAATAAGGAGACCAAAAATAATTCGAGACATTTATTAACTGTGAATCGGGAATTAATTTTGCTACATACTAATATAGTGAGTGAAGCCTGTTACTTAGGAAAACATTTCGAGAAATATTCTCATGAAGTTTAATTGAGAAAACTCTGAATGACAAGCTGAATCCTTTCTCGTGGCAAGTCGTGCAGGCAGGCGTGAACGACAATGAAGGTTCAAATCGTCTGCAAGTTTTGCATCGCAGTTACTGTTCTCAGAAAAGGAGGTTGGGAAAATGTGCATGGGCGTCTTTCATAGACGATGCTCTTGTTGTGAGATGTCAGGGTTTCCTGTTATGCAAAAACATGCAAATGTGGGTCAGCAACCCTTAAAAGTTCCCCCTCGAGCTGAAATAAAATTTCACCACTCTTTCAGCGAAATGTTTTTTTTTTTTAAATGAAAGGAAAACTTTCAAATCAATCACATAGATGGCGATAATTTATATATATATATATAATTATATAATTATACTCGAAAATGTTTTTCAGTAATAAGTGCACATATATAATGCTTACATAAAAAATATATCACCATTGTTTTATTAATATTAATCATTAGAATATCAACAGAAAAATTAAAATTTTTTAAAATCCAGGCGTAGGCTACGTTCTTTCTCTTCCGTCCTACTTTGCTCATTATTTGTTAAATAGTTAATAATCAGAAACCTATATGAATTTAGTTTAGTATCCTATATCTTATAAAGGGGCCTGATGGCAGAGTAACTAACGCTCGGTGCCACAGATTTCGGTTTCGAGACCCGCCGGTGCCATGGATGTTTGAAGTGGTTAGGAATCTACTTTAAACCGTAAGTCCCAGGTCTAACATGACCGTAGAACGTTGTACGTAGTGCTGACAACCCTACTCTATAAAAAGAAAACATCTCATGCTTCGAAATCTGCCAGTAGACAGACGGCCTAGGCCCACCATGGGGCTGTTGTGCCAATGATGTTGATTATATCTTATAACAATGGATTGTGTACTTTTTAAAATTTAACTCTGTAATGAAAAGTAAATGTGTTACATTGCATTTAGTATGAAATTTAAATTTACTAATAAAATCATTGAAACTTTCAACCGTTCATTTTAAATTAATGAGATTGCTGCTCCTTTAAAAATAATAGCATACTAAAATTATTAAATATCATTCCCATGAGGATAATAAAATATACATAATAAACTTTATAACACCACATTAGTGTATAGCATGTCTAATACAGGAAAAAAAAAAAATGTCGTTTGCCATTAAGGAAATTTCGCTTCAACCAGTTTGGGATTCAGAAACATGGCTCCGTAATAATCTAGACAATCGGTCATTTATTGCAAGTCATTTGAATTGAATGAGATTAATATCAGTTTATGTAATGGTCATGAGAAAAGGGATATGAGGAAAAACTACGTACGGTAATAGAGTTGGAATCCAAGAAAGAAACAGCTAATTGAGTTAACAAGGAAAACCTATCTATATGAAAGAACAAGTAGCCTTTAATTCCGATTTAAAAAAGAAAAATGTGCTTGCGAAACAGAAATACACACGCACGCTCAGAAAAAGCCATACGAATGACAGATACCATCGCTATTTTATAATTGCTAAAGGAAGCTTTTGATCCCCCCCCTCCTCCATTAGTCAGCTGATATATTTCTGATGCTAAATTAAAAAATGAATTACATTGAAGGATTTGCCAAGAATTTAAAAATACTTTTTTTTTTTTCATTAAAAATACAAAATATATTTTGTAACGAAAATTATTAAGTCAAATTGAATTTTTTTCATACTCAGCTTTCATACGAAAAAAGTTTACATTAAGTTAGTTTTAGTTTAGATTAAATTTTTATTTTTTTATTTTCTTAATATTTGAAATCGTTATATAACTAAAAACTAATCTTATTATAACTAAAATTCTGATGCAATAGGCAAGTTTTCTCACAAGTTTATATATATATATAGATATATATATAGTATATATATATATATATTAAATATACTTTATTTTTTTCTTTAACCTAAATACACACACACACACAATTCGGAAGTTTCCTTTTTTTCAGTTATGAACAAATTTAATAAAAAATTATTACATGAAATAAAAACCAACTATTAAATTAAAAATCAGTTTTTTAAATACATCAGAAATATTTTCATTTTTCATACAATAGCGTAAATTATATGCAATCGTATTTTTAACTAAAGAAAAGTAAATTAGTTTAATTTTTAACACCAGATGGTGCACAGCTCAATATTTATTTCCCCTTCAAAGACAATGAAGAAAATTTTGTTGTTATCTCTTATAGCATAGGATGGCCATAGCGTGTTTTTATGCTAATAAAATATATAAATTAAATGCGAGAGATTAAAAATGATCAGTTTTTAAAAGTAATTACTTTACTTGTTGCTGTGAAGTTATTGAAGACAAAAAAAAAAAAATGTGGTTAAGTGAACTTTTGCTACAACTAAGTTAAAACAATGACTTTTTCAAACAAAATATTAAACAGGTTTTTTTAAATATTCCTTCCTATTTCTTTATTTGTTTAGAAATTTGCTTGAAATAAAAATAATAAATTTTTAAAGTTCATGCGGTTGTGTTCTTTTTTAATAGAATTTTTCTTTATTTCAAATGTTGTATTATAAAGGGGTTATTTATATTTTACTTTCTAAGTTTTTTTTATTTATAATTAGTTATTCAAAATAATTTTTTTTTTTTTACAATTTGCCAAGCGATAATTTCACTTTTATCTGATATTTATCCAAATACAATTTACCAAAACTAAAAATGTTATTATTCTATTATCTTTATTGTTTTAAATAAGCCTACCGACTAATGAACAGAACAGATTTTATAAATAAAAGGTAATGTTCGTACGTGTGTGCTTATAGATTTAAAAAAAACTACTTCACCGATTTCGCAGTATTTTTCAGAATTTGTACTTGTTAATGCCAGGCGTTTTAACAAAACACGATAGGTGTTTACAGTATTAATTGAAAATTGTTTTTTTTTTCATATTTCGACTGCTGCTCAAAATAAGCATTTTGTCAAAGTATTGTTAAATTCAAAAAAGTTAATGAAATACTTAAATTGAAATGTGTGCAACTAATTAACATAACAAGAAAAAGGGAATAAAATATCAAAAACAGTAATGAAACAGGGGAAAAAAAAAACGCCGCATTATCACCACACAATTCATGTGAAGTATTCAGGTTTAAAGATGTTTGCACACAAATATGCGCTAATCTAAAGATGCTTGTATATCATTATCTAGCAACTAATTTTAATGCATTATCTAGAAATAAATGCAGAATCTTTTCTTTTTTTTTCTTTTTGTAGACAGGGAAGTACAAAAAGCTGCATAATACATTTGCAAAGGATCCGAATTTCCAGTTTTTTTGAACATTTGAGTAAAATACTTTGCATTAAAATGGTTTATATATATAATGATGAGGTTGGTTAAAGAAAAAAACTAAATTTTTTTTTATAAAGCTGCTTTTTTCTCCTTAATTTCTTCTATTGATGTGGTATTCAACATCAATGCAATATGCATTCAACAAAGAGTTTTTGCATAACGTTTTTTTTATCGTCCGATATTTTTTTCTTCTAGCGCATGCTCATAGGAAACATTGTACCTATTGCGCATGCGTATCTGTAATAATGCACTACTGAGCTATTCCTATGAGCATGCGCGCTAGGAAGAAAAATATCGGACGATAAAAAACGTTATGCAAAAACTCTGTAATATTAAAGAAAATACACTAAGAGTAAAGAAAGATTTTCAACCTTAAATTTTTTAAAAAATCGAAAGGATAGAATTGATTCTGGAAATACCTGTTAAGAGCAACTGGCCCATATTTATTTATCATACGCCAAAACACGTACATAGTTAGCCGGAAAAATAGATTGCACGTTACAATTTTTTAGTGACCTTAGTTATGTGGAGATAGGGATGAACCCATAATTTTAGCTTTCGGAGAGCTACAACATAGGTCAATCAAAAATCGAACCATTAAGTAATAATGGTTGGATGAAAATTATTTGTTAAATTTTTATGTAATTAACATTTAATTTGAAAGTACAAGCAATAGATCATATAAAAATAATTACCAACAGAAAAGTTTCACAAAATAAAGTCGATTTCGTCAAGTTAGGAAATGAAATTTATTAATATAATTGATGAAAAAATGGTGTAAAATATAGATGTATTTTGAATATAATGAAAATAAATTTAATATTTGTCAACCATTAAAATGAAATGCACAGAAATATACAGGCCAACCCGCGGCCCACTTTGAATAGTTTCCCGGCCTGTGAGATTTATCACACTTTTACAAAATATATTTATTTCATAATGATCAAAGTAGAGAAAACCAAAGTATTAAAAAAATGCATCATGTGTGCATCCATATATTCAAAAATTAACTGTCGAAATGATGAGAAAAAAAATGAACTTTGATTTTAAAATAATATTCTTGCGCAAACAGATATCATGCTAGTAAAACAAATATTTTTTAATTATTTCATTTTTTAGTGATATATTTCTTTACAATGTGCGTTTATTATTATATTATCTATGTTTACATATAAGAATAACAGTAAACAAAAATAATAACTCACATAATAATAATGGTTGGATGAAATTATGTTTCAATTTTTCACTCCAAAAAATGCCTGTAGTGGATTTAAATCTAATATGGGGATATATAATTTTACATGCGGCCCGTGGAGTTCTGATGCATTTCCAAAGTGGTCCGCAAGATCATTTGGGTAGGCCACACCCCTGGTTTAAATATACAGAAATATTTATTGGGGATAAAAGTTTATTCCGCGTCGGCATTAGCATTCGGAATGGAAGATGTGCTGAAGAGTTAAAAATAATATGTTTTAAAATATAATATACAACAAAACTTTGTATATCTAAAACATTCAATAATTAATTTTTAAATAAATTATTCTATTATTTGCTTTACTGAAATGAAAAATTTAAATATGTATTAAAATAATATTGAAGAACAGGTTTTCTCAAAGCTTCTTGGAATTGCAAAAGAAAAAAGAAAAGTTATTCAACTTTCGTATATACATCTTATAATCATTTATTTTTTTCAATAAAAATTATGCTATTAAAAAGCTTTATTTAACCTCGAAATTTATAGTTAGAGGAGGTAAATATACCCTTTCCAGAACGAAACATTTTGAGTCTACCAACATAACCCATAATTTTAAAGCAATTTAATCCACTTTTTTAAATTTAAAAAAAAGACAAAAGAAATACACATTTTATATCAATCGAATGAAATAATAATAATAATACAAATTGATTGTTCTAACCCTGCACCAGACATCAACGTTTGGGAAGGTAAAAAATGCATCGCGCCCTTTTTACGCGTAATCATTGTTTTAAAGTTGTGGCCTCCCCTTCCTGCCAGTCCACGTGGGAGAAAAAAAATGCCACGCTCCATTGAAGATTACAGACAAGGAAATATAATGAAATTTTACTTTACAGGGGGGGAGAAAAAAAGAAATGAAAAAGAAAGAAACATTGAGAAAAATTGCATTGCTGTATTTATTTTTAACTATTTTCAGACAGTTGTTATGTCTAGTATTTCATTATATGTATATATTCTGCAAAATATTTGTTGAGTAGCCCAATTAATATTACTTTAACATAAAATCTATCAAAATTTTATACAGCAACATGATCTACGGTCATTTTTTTTCTCAATTTAGGCTAATTAGACAGGCGCCTATAGTTTAACGTGGATTCTGAACCTCTAACAAACATCCACGCTAGAGTCAGGATTGGAACCTGAAGCCTGTGTGTAGAGGAAAGCAGGTTTGAATTCACTGGCGGCGTACGGTGCAGTTAGTGCTTTCAGAAACGAGATTTGGTATGGTTTGTCGCTCTACAGTCATTTTGTGCATACTTTAAACTAATTAGACCGGGACCTACAGATTAACGTGGATTCCGCCCCACAAACAAACATCCATGCCGCCGCCAAGATTCGAACCTGAAGCCTGGGGTACCAAACGACAGTGAGTTAGCAAACAGGCCTCTTCAGAAACGAGAAGACTAGATGGCGATTGTGATAGTGTATGCCTCACATCGAAATTACGAGAGGGAGTTTTCAGATTTCTGGCAATTATCCCGAATTCAAGGAGGATATCTCGAATTGGGGATAACTGCTATATCTTTACGGTATCCACATTGAAACGCGAAGGCAAATTCAAGGTGGGATACCCCTAAAACTCTTAAAGAAGGCATGGACTGTTTGGATATACAACAGAGAACGCGAAACCACTCTCGAGAAAGTATCTCGAGATTGCTATTCTTTTTTTTTTTTTTTTTTTTTTATGCCTCTCAAAAATATCTTTTTTTGAGAATAATTTTTGTTATATGGGATGGATAATGTTCAAATTTTAGTTCAAAAGTAAAATTGTAACACTTTTTAAAAAGGTTCAATAGTTAAATATGAGTTCAATAATTCAAATTATAATTGTAAAAAATTAACTCCTCGGAAGTATACAGTTAAAGGCAAAAATGTTGAATGTTATTTAATATACCGTAAAATTCTACTTGCATGCACATCGATCAAATATGGTATTTAGGCTTATATGGAAAATATTGAATTAATATAATGTTTTCCTTATAAGTTTTGTCATGACTAATATCGTGATCATACGGCCCATTTTAGGTAACTTCAACCATCCCAATTTTTTTTAACCGTATTCCGTCTTATTTAAAGCTGTGCGAGGAAATTTTGAGCGACACCCATCAAACCGGTTTGTTGCAATATGGACGGAAATCGAGTCGTGTGCGGTTTTCTTTGTCGATATTTAGCAAGGAATTGCCGTTCGGTCTAATGTCTCTTTGTGGTTCCGAATCAAAGAATTTACGACATTCCTAAAAACGACCAGAGGCTTGCTGTTAAGGGGTTTGGTTTAGGTTTTCGCTCTACGGTCATTTTTTGCACACTCTGGGTTAATTAGAACCACTCCATGCCACCGCCAAGATTCGAACCCTAAACCTGTGGTACCAACACCGGAACGCTAACTAATTGGCCATCAGGCCGCTGCTGTTAAGGGGAGAAAACAAGGATTGTTTTTCCAAGTTTAAACTACAACTATTAAGGACAAATGTATAACGTTCGGTCAAATGTTTCAAATTTGGAAGAGACTTCACAAAGAAACAGTACTGTAGAAGTATCATATTATAAACTAAACAGATGGGCTGAACAGATTGTGGCCTAGATAGATATATTAAGGCTGAACAGATTGTGACCCGCCTCATTATACAACAGTTTTGCATTAAAAAGTCAAATGATTGATTTTTTTAAAAGACTTTCATGAAAGAATGAAAGGGAATGATACAGATAAATTTAATGGACTATATTATTTGGAATAGAAATTTATATATTATCACCATATTCGCAAAATTATATACTGTACAATACAGTAAATATCTCCCTTTCTGCCATTGAAAAAAATTGCATTTTCTCAAAAATAAATCACTCGTTATTGCGAAATTTAAAAAGAAATTTTTTTTTTTTTAAAGTATGCATTTTAATTCGAAGATAATAGGCATATAAAAAATATAGATGGAAATTTGCATTTTGTTGGGTTTGGTTTGTCGCTGCTCTACGGTCATTTGTGCACACTTTAGACTATATAGACAGGGACCTACAGTTTTATCTCGGATTCCAGAACACTCGCAAACATCCATGCAACCGCCAGGATTCGAACCTGAAGCTTGTGGTTCCAACGGATAGAGAGCTAGCCAATTGGCCATCAGGGCGCGCATTTTGTTGGGAGAAAAATACACTAGTAAGAATAAAGACAGTAATTTGGAGGGGGTTTATTCTAGAGAAATATATATATATATAGCAAGGATTTTACAGTAATATTTGATATATTATACCTAATGTGATTGCACGTCCCTTTTTTTTTTAGATACCCTGTTCAGTTGTCTCGCAGTATAACTTCTGGATGCGAATATGTTCCGTTTCAGAAAGAGCAAACTAAGTTTTTTTTTTTTTTTTTTTTTTTTTTTTAATGCACCAATACTAATGATCATAATACGACGGTAACGCATAGAGAAGATAAGATAAGATTGCGGAGAAGGTAATGGCAAAGTGCATTACGTCTCACAAATATGTAGGTCTATCAGAAGCCTGCAAGTTCGCCAGAACAAAATTGCAAGAAAGTGGCTGCAATGGTGTTAATAAAGGATACAAAAATCAGCAGCTGAATCATAATGCCTAAGAATATTTGGAGTAATGGACTGGGAGAGACAAATAATACCTATGTTGATGAACCAAAATACTACGTGGTAAGAAATTTAAAGTGTAACAGGAAACAAGATGCAGAAGTATTTCATTTCATTCACTTATTTCTAACTACACTATATGGTAGAAAATGATGTTTGAAGGTCGTTGGGCAAAATTCTTCAAACATTCTCCCATCAATAATTTGAATCACATGCACTTTCCTATAATTTTTTTTTAGTGTCTGCACGGCACTCGTGCTCCCGTACAAAGGATCAGTTCTCTTGTGAATAAACGGAAAAAATACAGCCGAACGTAGCATTCTTGAATGTTTTCTTTCTAATGCAGCTGGCAAACACAGACAACTTGGTCATTGGATGCCTTAAGGCAAGTGCTGCACAGACGTACTCACTTTGCATTACCCAGGGGGAGCGTGTAACTAGAAGATAAGCCACGGACGCGGAGTAACAATGCCCCCGCAACGCTCTACGATCCTATTTGACCGGAACCTGTTTTTAAAGTGGAATCGAACCACTACAAACAACCACGGCACCGCCGGGACTCGAACGCGAAACCTGTGATACCGAGCGCCAGAGCGCTAGCCACTCAGCCATTCAGGCCCCATTTCTTGAATGTTAATTACCAAAATAAATTTTAAGAAATACTGCCAAGAATTTATTTTTTGTCTGAAATTAGCAACAAGGGTGCTTAAGCAAATGTGTTTTTCAGAAAAATATAAGGCTACATATTTTTTTTTTTTTTCATGTGTTCATTCCTGTTTTATTATTGATTAACCAATGAAACTATACAGAAATATGCGTTTTCTCACACATGCTAAATACGGATATTATTATTTAAAATTACTTGTCAGATTTAGTATAAAAATAAATAAATAAAAGCTCACTTTAATTATATCACTTTTAGCAGTCTTTTTTTTTTTTTTTTTTTTTAATGTGTTTAAACATTGTTCACTAACTACTAATTTTCATTTCATGTATAAATGTATTATGATGATAGCTAACACTTAGAATTAATATACATATTAAGATTATTTATTCATAGATACTTTGATTTATCTTAACCAAATAATCATAGAAATAAAATAAAAGAGAGAGAGAGAGAACGACCTAAACTTTGCCAGCCGAAGACGCAATCTCGACTCCTGGAGTACGTTTCCCTTCTTCCCCACCCCCTGAGGCAATAACATCCGGGTCACAGAAACCTTTCCCTCTTCTCTGTCTATTTCTGTAAATGAAGGGGGCATGCGAAACATTTACTTTCGGAACCGTAAATGTGTTCGCTACAAAATTGCCTTTGGAAAACTGCCCGCGGTGCACTGTCTGGAGAAATGAACCTGGGTTCTCTGAGCTAGTCGCTTTTTTTTCCTTCTTTACTTCCCTTCCACCCTCTGGTGAATGGCTAAAGAGTTCGAATGAGACCTCATAAAAATGCACAAAACTTGCTATGTCAGGAAACGAGCGAGATAGTAAAATAAGCATATCGTATTCTGGATTTGACTGAGTCACTGCATTTAAAAGGCTTCAATGGAAGTTAATAAGGGGAGAAAAGTATCCATACTTTATGCTTACGTTATTATTATGATTTTTTTCCGTTTTTAAATTTAAAATATAAAAGGAAATAGCTTGTTAGGAAAAAAGGAAATAGCTTGTTTAAAAGGATTGTTAGTGTTGGCTTAGAATTTCTTTTATGTTATCAGCATTTACCATATTTAAATCACTAATGTAGAATAAAAAATTAATTGCTAAAATAATATCTTACCTGAAATAAACAGAATTGTGTCTGCCGATAAGGCCTTTTTTGATTAAGAAATCTGTTTAAATCACAGTTCATACGTAGAAAAACTAAATTCTTGTTATATAAAACCCTATTAGATCTATTTTGGTCTATGGCTCTGAAACTTGGACTTTGGCAAGATCTGATGAGGCACATTTGGGTCTTTTTGAGCGGAAGATTTTAAGGCCTATTCTTGGAGGTGTTAAGGAAAGTGAATGTTGGGGAAGACGGTACAACGTAGAAATTTATAAATGCTATAAAGATCCATATATTATAAAATTTATTAAGATCAATAGATTAAACTGGATTGCTCACTTATTTAGAATGAATGATTTAAACCCTGTAAAAAAAGGCTCGTTTTGGCAAAGCCACAGGGACAGAGAGGTATAGGACGACCCAATTTTTAATGGATAGACGCAGTTCAAAAGATTTTGCTCTATTAAAGGTTAAGAATTGGAGGACCCTTGTAATCAGAGGAATGGATGGAAATCTCTTCAAAGGAAAGCCTTGCCCCACTCTGTATGGTGTGCTATTGATGACGACGACGACGAAGAAGAAGAAATTACTAATGGAGATAAATTTGGTACTAAACTTCTTTAAAAAAACCATATTCTTATCTCCAGTCTTTAATTCACTAATGAATACTACATAAAATTTTTTTAAAATATCTATTAAGGTCATGATTAAAAACTGTAATTTCACGTCATTTGCTGATTGATGTCCAGTCTTTGATTAAAAATGAAGTTTGACGTTTAAGTTTTCTAAGCATGCTTTTGTAGGCAGTCAATAAAATAGGCCATACTTATTGCAAATAAAATACTTAAGATTATTTATCTTCCTCGGTGAAATATTTCAAATTCAATTAGAGCAATTCTTTCTAAAACTCTTATCCAAATATCATCCACCCTATTTTCAAATTTAATATTAACCTATAAAATTTTCTTTTCCCCCCCCCAATAACGTTTGAATTATTTATTTATTTGAATAACATAAATTGTATACCGAAAAAAAAATTAATTTTTAGTTCCTATTTGATTAATCATCATACTTAAAACGAATTCGTAAGAGGTTACATTTACATTCATGTTCAGTTTATTTTGGTAGGCTAATGTTTAGGTTATTTATGTAAATGTTTTATTCATTCACAATTCATTTACATTTTATGTTTTTAAATTATACTTATCGCAGTAAGTTAAAGTTTCATTCAGCTTCTACATATGACAAACATAATTAAATACACAAAGCTAAGTGCACGTTGTTTTACTTTTTAACAATACCAGCCTGCTATTATGTTATTTGCTTTGTATAATAGCCAGAGCGCTGTCCTATGACGTCAGACAATGACGATACTTTACTAGGAGAGAGAAACGACCCATTTGAAAGAATAGAGAGCGATTTATATAAGTTAAAATTGCTCTTATTTTTAAATAAAAAAATTGTTATTACTCGCTGACATTATCATCATAAAATATTCACACATTTATATTGTGAAGTTAAGTAAATAAATGAAATAAACCTCCCACAAAATGCATCTAATTCTGAAACTTTTTAAAAGAATAGTGGATTTGCATGTACTATTTTGTTATTTAAAGATCAATGCAATTTAAGAGACACATGAACAAAAAATAATTTGTTCTTTTTAAATAATCTAAACTAAAAAGAAAAATTAAATTTTTTAAAAAAAATATTTAGTAATTTAAAATACATAATTCGAGATTTTTTATGCAAAACTAACATAAGATGACACGAGTATTAAAATAGTGCATTTATTATGGTGTTTATTTTTTAAGAGACATAAAATTTAATTCAGACATAAATTTTAATTATTTATTAAAAATTACTTTATTTATTCTAAAACAGAAAATAAGTTTAAGGATATTATTTTTTTTTTTAATTCTAAGTCTCATATAAGTTACTTTTAAATTAACGTTAAAGTTTATTACTTCTGCGTAATATTTCATATATTGATACAATGATTAACTTTTCTCGGGGTTTTGGAAAAAGTAGGCAGCATGTAACGTTATTTTTTTAAATCTTTTTTAACTAAAACGGTAAAATATGGACAGATAAAAACGGTATCTAAACAAGAATAGACAAGCATGAGTTAATCGAGCAATAGAAAACGTCATTCCGAGATTTAAAAAAGATAAGATAGCAGTGATACTCGTGTGTATTCTTTTTGCTGTCTAATCTGAAAAAATGCTGTTTACTTTTTCAAGCATGTCAAGGGGAAATGAGATTGATGTGCTTCTTTTACTAGAAGAATGTATCTGGAAAAAAATCATGGTATATGGGATACTTGAGGCACTTACAGTATCAATCAAGTAGCTGATAATAATAATAATAAAAACGTTGATATGATTAGATATTGCAAGTTTATTTTAATCCAAAAACAGTTATTTAATGTAAACTTCCGTATTTATTGTAAAAAAAAAAAATCCAAAACCTAGGGAATTCAGCTATAATATCACCACAATATTTTATTTATTGTTGAAATCTGAGGTAGGAGAAACGATGGCTTTTCAGAAAAGATTATAAATTAGGCCCTGTCTTTACTTGACTAACGTAAAGTGATACGCCTTTGGCAATACGATTAGCGTTGACGGAATTATAACATACATGGGTGTTTCTCCTACGTGCAGTACAATTGTGCATTAGTTCCTCTTAAATTGAATGGATCTTAGGAAGTCTTTCCTTCCTACTTCCTTTCCCCTCGCGTTGGTATTATGATAAAAGCCCATAGTAGCACATTAAAGCAATAGGGGAAAAAATCATAGTTGATTATAGAGATACTACTACCATATATACTAATTATATACGGAAACTATTTATTAAATGCAATTTTTCGAAAATATTGCTGTATATATTATAAAATGGTCTCAGAAAGCATGTTGGGATTCAGGTTTCATACAACAGAAATATACCTATTATGTTATCAAGACTCGTATTTGATTCACGACAGAAAAGTACTTAGTTTTTATTAAATAATTAAATATTATTTTTGTTTTGCAATGAAGTGACAAAATTTATAAATCGAGGCATTGATTAATTGTTAACTTCTTCAAGGACGCTTTTTTTTTTTTATAGGGAGAAAAAAAAAAAAAAATGACTTGATTTTTGTGTGTTTTGTTCTGTTTTATTATGATTTACACATTTTATATTGATAGGAATTCAAAAAGGGAAAAAAATAATAAAAATGCATAAAAATCTAACGTTCACATTTGTGGCAGCTGAGTGCCAATAATAATTTAAAAGCGAAATGATTTATACATTCCGGTATAAATTTCATTATTATTCCGGCCCTTAGTTATAAAAAATAAATATATTTAATATTTTTTGCTAATGAATACTTTTAGCTTGAATAAATTTTTACAATAATTTCAATGATTTCTTGAAATGGAAATCATTGTATAAATGAATAATGAAGGATGTAACATATTTATTTTATTAACGTCATGAACTTATCAATTTAAATAATTAAAATTATTAGTTCTAATAATTATCCTTTGTGTGACTGCGCATAAGAATAATAATGCGGCGATGGGTCAAGGTTCTTAATGGAAATTAAATAATATTCACATTTTTTTTTTACACGCTATACAAAACGAAGTAAAAACACAGATAGATTGAAAGATATAACAACTAAAAAGAAAATAAAAAAGAAAAACAATAAAAAATATTAACATGAAGAAAAACATACAACTACGTCAACGATATATACAAAGAAGCATGTATAGAGAGAGGTACATATTAATCATACAGACAAAAAAATTCACAAATTCAAGAACAACTAAAAAAATAAGAGTTTCCTTTCTACAAATGGCAAAACTTCAATATACACATGTTTCTTTAGAATTCGAAGATTTTGCTTAAGAATCTTTCTATCCGTTTTGACAAGAGTACACTTAAAAATGATATTGCACCTCTTCAATATGGAAACACAAATTACGTGGTTTCTAGATCTGGGATTTGACCATCAAAAGTTTTGTTCTGACCTTAGAATCGTCTTAAAACCGTGGATAAATATAAAAGTTGCACCCACCTCGGGAAAAACTAGAAATAGAACGCGCATTTCAGCTGACGAGCAGAAAGAATTGCCGGAATCTAGAAATAGTTTCCCCAACGAACACTATTCGAAACAAACGATCTCCATAACATAAATACGTTCGAATGTTCTTGAGCTGTAACTATTTGTATAAGTGGGAGGCAGAAGCCCTCGTTTTTAAACATCGGGGCGTTTTAAGGGATGGACGGCTTTCTTTCGTTGGCGCAGTTGGTGCGAAAAGGATCTATCAACCCCAGAAGGCTGCTTCCAACACTCCCATAAAACTGAAAATACTCTTGAATTTTACATGTGCCAAGCAGACCTCGAAACTAGCTTCATTATAACAGTATATTAGCTTGCATCGTAAGACAGTCTTGATAGGTCTTCAGTTTTACAAATATGGTGGGCATTTACGAAAACAATTTCAATTATTTGGCCACTATTTTTGCAAATGATAAAAGATCGTAATAAAATTTCAACTTCATTATTTGAACAAGAAGGTTTTATTTAAACAAAAGCAATATTAACAGGAATTTCAAAACATGCCAATCTTGCACATTTCAATGTAAAATAATAAACGTTTATTATTTATATATCGCTTCCAATGCGATGCATTTTACACTAATTCCTCAAAAAGTGTTATGCGTAATGAAATCTCAAGGAGATCATTGATACCATGCATTTCTTTATTTACTTAGAAAAGTACTTGAAAGATGATTCATACTCTAAGGAAAGGGTAAAAACTGCAATACAAAATAAAAATAAAAAATTTTTTTATTTTTTATCTTACTGTCGTATAAAACGTTTTTAAAAATTAGTGTAAAATACATCGCATTGGAAGCGATATAATATAAATAATAAATTTTTATTATTTTACATGGAAATGTGTAAGATTGGCATGTTTTGAAATTCCGATTAATATTGCCTTAGTTTAAATAAAAGCTTCTTGTTCAAATAATAAAACTGGTTGACATTTTAACCATTGACTTTTTATCGTTTGAAAAAAATTGTGGCCAAATAATTGAAATTGTTTTCGTAAATGCTCACAATTTTGGTAAAACTGAAGACCTATCAAGACTGTCTTACGATATAAGTTAATATACTATTATAATGAAGTTAGACAAGTATTTTATAATGCATAAAGTTTAACCCACATTTTAAGAAACAGTTTCGGTTTTATAAGAAAAATTTATAGGCATATAACTTTGCAATTCATTAAAATAGCACCATATTTTCAAAAGAAACAATTTCATATAGTTCACAATTTAATGAAGAGAAAATTAAGAAATAGATATCCATCCATTATGGGAGTAATTTCCAATTTTAGGCTAATACTTCTACCAACGTTGAGATTTACGGAAATTTCTGAAGCTAAATAATTTATTGGGCTTTTTATTAATACAGTTATTGAAGTTTAAAAAAAAAAAAGTTATATAATATCTTATCAGATTGCAAGTAACGATTATACACTACATGATACGAGACACTATCACACCACATGACATTGCAGTAAAAGGAAATTCTCATATTAAACTGATATCAAGTTGTAATGAAAATTCTTTTTTTTAAGGGTAATCAAGATATAAAACCGAATAGATTTATTTATGATAAATCAGTGGATCATCTATAATAATGTTAATCTCAAAAAAAACAGTGGCTTAGCCAAGGTTTATCCAATAGCCAGACTTGAAGGGGCCTGCATATAAAAGATTCTTTTGAGTGCAGGGTGGGATAATGAAAAAAACTGTTCATCATGAGCTGATATGGTACAATCAAACAATATCTACTGAATACTGTCAGTAGCTAAGACGCTTAAAAGCATTTTTTTCCAGGAAAAAAAATAGCCTTCGTGGATAAACAGAAAAAAAGAGTGATCCTGCAGCTTGATAATGCCAAACCTCACATTGCAAGAGATTTGATTTGATTTGTGGCTCTGCGATCTTTTTTTTTTGCACACTTTGGGCTAATTAGACCGGAACCTAGAGTTTAATGTGGATTCCGAACCACTAACAAACATCTATGTCAGCGCCAGGATTAGAACTTTTGTGGTACCTTTGTACTAGCCAATTGGCCATCAAGCCGCAAGACTCCTATAAGAATTTGGTTGAAACTTCAAGAACAATATAAAAATTCCAACTTAATTGTCTCATTGCTGATACTAATTCACTACACAACATTTTTCCACTAATTATTTATCAGTAATTAAAGCAACAAAATCCAAACTTTCAAATCCATTTACATCCAACAAAATCCAAACTTTCACTTCTTTTTATAGTGATTAGTTAGCAAGCCTTTTAATAATCTTCACGAACCTTTTTAATAGTTATTGAAAGCTTTCAACCCTATCTTTTCTTTTTAACAATGTAAAACCAAACACGAAAACTTTTTTTTTTTTTCTGTAATAGTCCGTCTGCAACCTGGGGTGGCACAATGGATTACGCTTCTCGTGCACCGTCTTTGCGGAAAAACTTCCCGAGGGTCAATGGCAGGTTCCCGACTCCGCTTCACCAGTCGGAAATCTACCGAGAGCTTTGTTGAAAGATTTACACAAGACGTCTGAACGGGAGAGGTAAAAAAAAGTAAAATAAATAAATGAGGTAGCTGTGCAGCTGGTTTTTATTTTTGTACTTGTCTCATTATAGGGCAGTGACAACAGATGGCACACACCCATGTAAAAGAAATGGAAATTATGCTTTATTGTTCTGCTGTTTCTTTTTTTTTTTTTCCATTTTGTTTGAAATATTAAGAACACAGTATTAGGTATGATGTAAGTGATGCAAAAAGCTTTCTTTTTTTCGATTCAGAAACGAATAAGACGAATTTAAAATGAAATAAGGGGTGATGAGTACTGCAACACGAATGGTGCAATGAATTATGAGCAACTGAACAATGCAATGAAATCTGCAAGTTTAATCGGATGAGATTTATTTTTGGTAAAAGTATTCGTTAGTTCTAAAATAATTGTAGACACATAATAGCCAACACGGTTGAGTGAAGTAAATAATAGATATTTATCGCTAAATAATATGCATTTAAAAAAAAGAAAAACATGTCTTGCTTTGCGTTATTAAAAATACGATTTTACTCATAATGAGATATACGGCGAAGTTTTTTGATGCTTGAATTTTCCTTTTTTAAAATTTTGCGTTCAAATATACTGATTGAAATAAATTTACTCATAGATTTTAGTAAGTGGCGCTATAAAAAAGTAATAATGTTGCATAATGACCAATAAATAAGCATTAGCATTTTGAAATAGTTAATTTTTCGCATTCTAGAGCTGGCATGCCATTCAAACAAGCTCAATTCTGATTTTCTGATTTTTATTTCTAGATGTAAAAATACATTATACCTTTTTTTTTTTTTTTCACGTGACAATAGTTTTAATAAAATTCAAGAAATATGACAAATATACTTTAAAATTATAATTTAAAGATGTTAAATTCTTAATTTAAAATTCACAAAAAAAATAAAAGTAAAATATTCAAGATATTTTTATAAAATAGAAGCAAAAATTAATGCATTTGTAAGCACTACTGAGCAATATTCAAGAATATTGATATTTTTATAAAATAGAAGCAAAAATTAACGCATTTTGTAAGCACTACTGAGCAATGCAGAATATAAAACAAACAAATAACAACAATATCGTTTGTTTTTATTTCATGATTCACGTCTGGAACTAAAAGGCACTGACTGAAGAGGAAGGGTCATAACAGCATTCCACCGGATTTTTAAAAAATCATGATTTTGTTATGGTATTCTAACTGTCATTATTATTTTTGAACAGCATAAAGTGCACAAAATTTAATTGGAATAAAATCAGTAATGATATATTTTTCATATTTATGCATTCATATTATTTGAGCTTTGAAAACGGTCTGTCAGCACAACTGAAACGGACACAGAACACGCCTGCCAAATCAGATGTTTAACAAGAAGCAGTATTTAATGGAGACGACCATGACTTCCGGCCATCACGGAGCAATTATCCTGCATGGCTGCAGTGTTAATGGCTTCCAAAAGGAGGATCCGCAAAAACAAACTTATAAAAGATGTCAGGTGAGAAAAAAATACACCCTAAAAATACGGATTACTGGCCTAGATCCAATAATCAGACGGGCTCTTAAGGTCAAAGAAGTGTTTAGAGAAACCTTCCGAGCGACATTGACATCACTTTATTTTTAAACCTGCAGCGTTAACTGTTGTTAGAGTCAACACACACACACAGTTTCGAGAGATTCTGTATTTACTAGAACCATCCGCTGCTTCCATTCAGTCCAGTAGGGAAGCTTATCAGCGAAAGTCCTTTGCCCGCTTCCCCCAAACGATGAAAGAAACACTGTTATTGCAGAAAACTACAAAAATGATAACGCCGAAGTAACATCCAAAGAACACTCTTCTTTTTTTTTTTTTTTTTTTTTCCTTCTTCTTTCTTTTTTTGCATTCACTTTAGCACGAGATCTTAATCATAGGATGAGTGATTCTTGCTCTGGTGAGAACTGAGCTGATGAGTGTCATCGTTGCTCTTAACCTGGGGTTTATAAACACCAAGCACACGCGCAAGAGCCTCCTTGATCTATGATCTCATTAAATGATTCACGCTTAATTCCACAATTCGTCAGATTAAAATGACTCACCTGATGAAGATGCTGGCACGAATAAGTTTGATGATTCTTTTGCGGACTGCGGTCCACCATAATTTTTCTAGAAGACCATATAGTTTTCATGTCAATTTTACTTTAAAATTCATGACAAATAATTTTTTGGAAAGATTTTTTACCTTTTGATCAAAGATTAAAAACCAGTAATATGATACTTAATATATATGTTTATTAAAAAATTCAATACTATAAAATTACTTTGATCACAGTAATCTAATGTATTGTAAGTTAGGAGAATATATAAATTACAATACAATCGGGGCTGAATGGCCGAGGATCTAGAGCTCTGCCGCTGAGTGTCACAGGTTTTGGGTTCGAGTCTCGGTCTTGAGTCTTTATTTACTGTTTATATTATATTATATTATTTTATTTATTTATCATATTGTTTTTATACATAAATTAAATAATAAATAGATTACAGATCATCATCAGCTCTCCATCCACGGACTGTGCATCCATGGCATAGAGTAACTGCTGTGGTTGAAATGAATGATTGTTGACTATGTAATCTTCATTTTATCAATTTTAATATTAAAATTATTTTATGAATGATGAAATAAATTAACATCATCGAAATAATAGAAAAACCATAATAATAATTTGCACTATTAAAAATAGTTATTTTTCCATCTGAATTCAATAGAAATAAAAGCACAATTTTTAATGATTTTTTAAAAATTTTCAGTAGCTTTTTATATTTTTATACTATAATTAACAATAGAGGTGAACAAATCCTTGAAAAACAGACAATTTTAAATTCTTTAAAAAGCCTAAAGACTAATACATTTAACAATATCTATCTAGTTACAGTAAATTTTAGAAAATACACAATAAATAAATAAATTAAAAAACCCCAGTGTACAGGAAAGAACTTTGTGGAAAACATGGAGGTAAATTGGGTAAAGGCATAAACGATAATGGCTTTCAAAAATTTTCAATAAAATCAATAGTACTTTGTCAATTCTTTATTCTTTTCAGTATCAATATTAACTGAAATCTTTATTACTTTGTAAAAAAGATAAAATATCACTCACTTTAATAACAACACAAAAAATCGGTCCACATAAACACCGTAAACCACACATGTAAACAAAACAAACCATTAGGCGAGACAGAATAACACATAACACACAAAGTATTACCTCCAAAACAGAGAAACACCCATTACATACATTTACATCGCATAATCAGAAGTCAATTAAGAATGAAAGATACTTCTATAAATAAAAAAAAATAAAAAATAGCCACAGCTAACGGGAGAATAAAAACAGTGTCAAAGGAAACATTTCATCGCTGAAGGATTCTCTTTCAGGACGTTTCAATGCTGATGTCAGATCCGGCAACGCCTGTTAGAACGCGCGAGCTTTCGCACCTAGCGCCACAAGGTCAATCCAATTTCGAACTCGAAGACGGCGAGCAACGGTTATTTTCCACCACGCACCTTTGACCACATCACGCCAGAATGTTCGCGCAGAAACTGCATCTTCATCAATCAGCAAGTCCTTGCAGCAAGAGATTGTTTCACCTTCGCTCATAATTCCGCGGGTAACTTCCCACTAACGATAAGCTGTTGTGGTACCTGAAGGTTGTGCCATAACAGTGGATTATGGCCATCATGCATTGCTTTCTCGGAATTCAAAAAGCATTGCGTCATTGAATGAAACAACATTGGAATTCAATCCAATAGAAATGTCGAATGTGAAAGTTATTGTTTTCGCGATAGATTCGTTATTATCTCCGCAATGGAAATAAAATCATACCTTTCTTCAAAAACTGAATTCGAGATAAAACAACTATTTCATAAGATGTATAAATTCAATTTCTTTTTAATACGATGCCCAACCTCTCTGTCATTAGTCGACGAGCAGCCCAATACAGTAAAGAATGACAAAAACAATCACTAAAGGCATTGACAATAACACTAAAAGGGACACAGTTAAGAACAGTAGGGCATATGCTGAGGTACTCTCCAATCATAGACACACCATGGTCACAAAGAGGGCAGATACCTGTAGTAACCAGTCCTATTCCATACAGGTAAGCAGTCATGACCCGTGAGTCAAAAAGCAGACCACGTCGACCGCTCTAGGCAAGGAACTGGAAAATTTTGTGGAATTCCATCTTGAATAAGTCAACTTCTCAGAAGCCTTCTCTCCATACAGGATAAAATGGTTGGATTTAATTGAGAAAGATATAGATCGCTTTATAATCCGCAAAGGCAAAAAAGGATCAAGTTGCATCATTTGTGATCCAACATGTCAGCCTGCTCATTTCCATAAATCCCGCAATGGCTTGAAATCCACTGCACATCAATGAGTTTCTTGGTGCTCAACAGCCTATCTATCTTTACTATGCAGTTTCTAGAATGCAGTGTCAATTTACTATGCAGTTTCTATTGGGAGTTGTCAAGGTCTTAATATAAATTCAAAGTAATTTTCACTTAAAAGTCCAATCACAGGAGACATTCTTTTCTATCAAAACCATCATAGTGATAAACAATATTTAGCGAAATAGGAATCTTCAACGAATAAATAAATAAATAATAGCAAATCAGCTGTACTATCTCAAACGTCTCTTTGGCATGTACGTGCTGCGTGTTTGTAATCATCAAGAGATTTTCTGAATTATGGAGAACTTTATTCTCTAAAAATAAACACACCCAATTTATTGAATCTTCGTCAAATCATCTTCAATTTCTATTGATTGAGTAAATGTTAGAAGTGAATATATGCTAGTATCCTATTTGATGTATTATGGGGAAAAATATTACAATAAATCAATACATTAAAATTACAAGCAGTAACTACTAATCAATTAAGAGCAAGTAATTACATTTTTAACAAGACATTTCTTCAATAATGATCTTAAAAATGCACTTCATCATTAAAGAATATTTTCGTGAGGGAAAAAAAGCATTATAACATCACTGGTTAGCCAATTTGGAAGAAAGTATACAGCTTTTAAAATTGTTAGAAACTTGACGATTTTCATGATGAGAGAAGCATTTCACCGGCCAATGTTATTTGACATTTTACTTTCTCTGGCACTGCATATTTCATGCCACGTTTATAAAATTTTACCACTAAAAATTTTATATAAAGGTTTAAAATAAAATTAGAGAAACTAATGCTGTGTATGTTTAACTTTCGTAGATTTTTTAAATATGTTAAAAAATGCTCTGATGTTGAGTTAAATGAATCTTTTTTTTTCTCGACCTAGTTATCATTTATTAAAATTATATTTTATTTGTCACTATTCGCATGCATTATATAAGTCACTTTTAAAATAGAAGTATCCAAAAGTTCAAATAGCTGTACCAACAGTTGTTTTCTCGATTTTTATTTTTTGTCAAGACGATCACATGCGAAAATTAAACAAAAATTTATTTATAGTTTCTGCATCTAAACAATAATAATACACATAAATCCATTAATAATTTTCTGCCTTATATATCCTATTTTCTGCCTTATTATCCTATTATTTCATAACTTGATGGTACGCATTTAATTATGACAAAAGGAATTTTCAATTCAAATTGTTTAAAAATATTTATTAAAAAAAGAAAAGAAAAAAAGAGGTTGGGATACAACAAGAAAAAAAAAAGAAAAGTAGGATGCAATACTTGAATATATATTTTACAGAAGCAAAGGGTTAAACACAGAACAGAACAGGTTTACTCAGAGCATTGAAAAAAAAAAATAACAAAAAGAAAAAAGCAATGGGGATTAATAGTTTTATTTCCGAAGACTTAAACCATGAGAAAACAAAAGATGAATGAGAATTTGGTAGACACAACAAAAGCTAATAACCATTTTCTTTTTGTTTGAAACAAAGAAATTGATTTAGAACTTTTGTTGAGAAAAAGGCTGCATTGTGAAATCAACATTCGTTAAATAAATAAATCGACGCCAAGAAAACAAAAGGATGATCTAGGAGTAGTAAAACGGCATTTTTGTGGGGAAATGAAATACTATTTCTTCCCAAACAATGTGAATTCAGTCGTGAATTTCTTCAGACCCAAGGTTGTTCATCCATCGTAAAAGCAAAACAAACGATAAATTGCAAAACTTGCACATTTTTTTGGGAAGAAAATGATGCTATGAATAAATGAAAGAAAAAAAGTGAAAAAATTCAATCTTTTCTTTGTTTAATGTATTATAAAAACAAAAATCATTACTCTTCACGACAATGAATTTTAAGAAGATTTGAGGAAATTTATAGAATATATAAAGAGAGATTGAAATCAGAATCTAATAATTTTAGAATGAAATTTTTCAAAAAAGTTAAAAATATTACACATTAAAATTATTACAAAAATATTTTTTTTTTTTTTTGTTGGGAGTGTTTTTTGCTGTGTACAATAAAAAATGCCTTCAAGTCATTAATTATTTGCTAAAGTTTATTTAATTAACTTTATATAAGAACGATACAAAAACTAATAGACATAGAAAATTTCTATAATGATTGTTGTTATTCGAAATAATCCATTTAGAAGTGAAGACGACAAAAAAAAAAAGTTACAATAAAAAGATAAATGAATAAAATAAAGTTACAATATTTTTAAAATATTATTAACGCATTTTTCCAATAAACTATAATTTTTTTTCATATAATTGATAGAAAATGAGTTTTTCTATTTGTTTTTATGATCTGGGCAGATAACTAAATATTCATATTCAACAAATGATAATAAAAAAAAAGAAAATCTGAAAAGTTTCTATAGCAATACACAATAAGATGAATTTATGCCTGATATAACTTACTAGTTTTTTTTTTATTAAGTTATATAGACCCTAGAACATAAAAAACATTTTAAAGCACTGTATAAATAAGGAAAATCATATTTTAGTTCGAATAACTTTTTTTTATTAACCTTATCAAAAATTAGTAATAAAACCAGCTTTCATCAGTTAATAGATTAAAATTCGATTTCTCAGATCTAAGAAAGATTTTTCAGCTCGTTTGGAGTAGAATAATAATAATAAATATTTCATTATAAACAATTTGAAGGGGAAAAATTGCTGCATGAACAAAAATAATATAAAAGTAATTAGAAATCATCAATAAAAAATAATAGTGCAATAAAATTAAAAAATATTCCTTTTTAAAAATAACTTTTTAATAACAAATATTATCGATTAATATTTTTAAAAAATGTAAAAAGGTATTGATGCTTTTAGTTTAACAGAAATTGCTAATTTAGTTCAACTAATAAAACAGGTAATTTTATAATTATATAATTTTTAATAATTTTATAAACAAAAATATATTTATAAAACGAATATTTTATAGTATAAAACTGCAAAACATTAAAAAAAGTCAATTTTATTTGAGTAATTTACAAAAATATGCCTAACTAACTACCTATTAAAAAAATTTCCTTTTAATATAACTGTTTAAAAAAATAGTTTCTGGAACACTATTGTGACTATTTATAATTTAAATATTGTTTCATCAATCATAACAGTTAGGAAGCAAAAAGTTTATAAATGAGTTTTTCTTAAATCATATTTTTACAGTTGCGAACGCTTTCATAAGCAGTTATTTGTGTGTGTCCCACATAACATCACCTGTTCATGAAATAATCCTAGCAGCTGCAAAAAGCATAAATATCAACTTTTCTGGGTTTATTTATTTATTTTGAAATAAAAAAAAAATTAAATGTTAATTTAACTTTAATAATTACCAAACGAGGATATCTTTTGGGAGGCAAATAAACAAACCATGACGACATTCATAATTTTTGAATCATCAGAAATGTTTAAATACAAATAAAACAGCTTCGTAACCTAGTTTTACGTATAAATCAAAAAGATTTGTGTGATTGTCTATATTTGTCTATTTTAAAATATAACACTTAAAAATAAAATGTTTTAACTCAAATTAATTATTTTCTTATCTGCCAGCCAAATCTTATCTGTAGCCAAAAATCACGAAAATATTCTTATTTGTCACTCTTAATTTAATAAAAAACTTAACTTTTGAAAATGTTTTTTTAAACTATCTATTCAAGAATAGCCAGCTCTCATCAGTTTGTTGTTCTATATTTGTAAACTAATAAGAAAATAAAAATAATTTAGAAATTAAATAATCAATTCTAATTTAGTTAACAACATAAAAATTTAATAAAAATACAGAGAAAATTTTTTTCTTGCAATTCATAACTTTAATCATTCGACGCACAATAGAAATATTAGGAAAAAAAAATATCTACTTAACGAAAAATTGTAATTTTTTAACTTAATGTTATCAAAGAAAAACGATATATATATATAATTTTACTAAATCTGGCCACCACAGAGTTATATCTGCTAGCAAAAATATAAAATTAAAAAAAAAAAAAACACATTAACATTCAATTCTTGTTTACAAGTTATAAAAATAGGAATTAAATTTATGTTGTTCTTTTTAAAAAACATCTAATCTCTTTTTTTCCTCTTTTTTTTTTTTTTTATTTAGGAAGATGAAATAGAAAAAGAAATGAAAAGAAAAAAAGAAGTATTACTTTAAATGCCTTAAATATAAACTAAATTTTTGAAAAAATATTAAATGGGAATAGTTATATTAACTAATAAAACCTAACACGAATTCTTAAAATCATCTATTATAAAAATAATATATTTAGAAATAAAAAATTATAATTTGAAGTAATTGAAATAAAAATAATTAGTAAAATAAAATCAATGTACCTTTTCTTTTTTTTTTTTTTTTGCTGTTAAAAAATAAATAAAAAAAAAATCTTTATCATTTTATGTATGGATAGATACTACGTAATAGCATTTTAAAAGATAAGATAAATCCTAGAATTCATCTTGTAAAAAAAAAAAAAAAAAAAAAAAAAAAAATGCGATTTTATTATTTTGCTGATGCATTGTATGTTTTAAATCTACAGATTTATTAAACACTACGCTTATGTTCCAACAAATATATACCAATTAAATTTAAATGACAATGTTTATAGGTATTTTAGCTATTTTGTTTTTAAAATAAACCATTATGTAGTAATGATATTTGAAGCAAATCATTACTTTTGTTTACATTTGCCAGATGCCATTATAATAAGGTGAAATACATTAGGCAAAGCATCGAGGGCTTCCATGCTAGTTTAATTGTATTTCCTATGCTAGATGATTTTTTTAATTCACCAGTCTGAACGAATGTTTAATAACTGATGACTAATGGTTCACAAAAGAAAAATATATACTAGCTAAAAGCTACAAATAGACCTGGAGTTGGGGTCAATGCTATTACGTAGTATTTGTTTCCCCCCATCTGTTCAAGCAAATGCAGCACCTGTCAGCCTACTTGATATCCAATTACGCTTCATGCATTTATTGATGGAAATAATAGACAATAATATCAGCGTTACCATTACCACATAGAAAATTAAAAAAAAAAAGAAAGAAGTTTTTGTCTGATATGGATGAGTTTATACTTCTAGACATCTTACACGAACTCAATTCGTGAAGATAGTGGATCAGTTTATAATCGAATCACCATTTCTGTGAGTCATCGTTGGCTCTTATTATTACCGCAATTTGAAATGAGGGAGGTCTCAGCGTCGTGAGAAGAAGAATTGTAGCACACCAGAGGTAACATTTAGGAATTTGCATCTTCCTCTTTGATTCCTGGATGGAGGGACTTAAAAGACTAAAATTTAATGTGTACCTTCGTGGCATAATCGCAGCAATTTTGGAACATATTGGTTGCTTTGCTGTGCTCCATTATAAGAAAAATCTATGGCATTAACTATAAGATTCCTCTAATCTCAATAAAGAAAAATAAAGTAAATCGCGGTACGCTGATGCTTTTTCTTGACGCCTACCACATTATACGTCCATTTTACTTAAAATATATAATTTGGAAATTTTAGGCTTCGATAAAAAGTTAAAAAAAAGAAGATCCAGATTTAGTTCAATAAAAAAATAAATACTTAAATATTAGGAGAAAAAAAGAAATGTTATTCAATGTTTCCTATTTTATTGCAGACTAGACGATAATACATTTTTTTTTTGTCAGTAACTTGCTGTTATGCTGTTTATTTTTATATAATTAATGCCACAAATAAGTTTAAAGTTGTTAGTCAGTTCAGTTTTAAAATTGCACAGCTCATTTACTGCACAAAATAAGTGCTTCTAAATAATACATTAATAATGCACAAATCTGTTTGGGCATGAAAAAAAAAAAAAAAAAAAAAAAAGAATTGGATAATATAAAAAATAGACAAATAAAAAATATTTTAACCTTTTTTTTTCCTTTTGCTTATACAACTAAAATAGAAATAAATATCGAATTAACATAATATCATGCAACAAATTCCTTATTTTTATTTTATTCCATTTTCCTTATTATTACAAAATTTATTTTGATTAAAAATAAAAATAAAATATATTAGCATATCTTTGTATAATATATAAAATATATTAACATATCTTAATATTTAATATAAATCGGAGGAGTATTTTTAAAATTTATTTTGTGTCGCATGCGGTCTTCACAATTCAGTGCAGTTATTTAGATATATAGCACATATAATGTGCAATAAATATAATCATCATGATCGGCGCAACAGCCCCATGGTGGACCAAGGGCGTCTCTGCTTACTGATAGATTTTGAAACATGAGATTTCTTCTTTTACGGGTAGGGTTGTCAGCCCTACGCCCAACGCTCTACAGTCATGTTAGACTGGGACATATAGTTTAAAGTGGATTCCGAACTACTACAAACATCCATGACATTGCCGGGGCTCGAACCCGAAACCTGTGGTACCGAGCGCCAGAGTGCTAGCCACTCGGCCATTAAGGCCCCAATAAATATAATAGCATATTGATATATAAATTAAATGTGTATTGAGGGATACAATGACCACCAACAGATTTCGTAATTAAACAAAAATATAGAGTACTTCTATTTATCAGAATTTTTATGATACGACGAAAAAAGGGAGGAAAGGGTAAAAGGAAACAGTATTTTGAACACTTTTTAAGTGATTTAATTTTAGTCAAAAATAAAAAAAAAAAAATTATACAGTGTGCCATGTATAAATTTTAAATTTTCTTAACTCATTCAGAAAATAGTAAAAAAAATTTTATTTTGAAATTTTAAGTTTCTGTTATGTATTAAAATAATTTACTTAAAATTACGTATCTTTTTTTCGATGCCAATTTAAATAAAAAATTTTTTTAATCCCATTTCCTCATGTTAAGATTTTATTTATTTAGCTTGATATATTTATTAATAAACACTGGAGTCCTAATGGTTTTACGCATTGTTAATTTGTTCTCTAATTTATCCAGATTTATCTAATTTAGAAGACAGAAATTTTGCTGCTGATCCAATTTTGTTATATAAACTTAATACTTTTAAAAAAAGAAAGGTGATATATTTTTTATTTTATTTTTGGATAAGATTCTTTTTTATAAATTTATCTGTTATTAGAGTTCTAGATTATTAAAATATAACACACCTAACTAATCGAAAATATTAGTTTTGCTCAGAACTCTTGTTATTTTCGAAACTAATTTCCTTCCTAAATCTTCAAAATCCTTCAATCTAAAATCAAAGTAATAGTAACAATAATATACAAATATGTAGAATATATATATATATATTTTTTGAAACAAATAACATAAAATAAAGGTATTAAAATTATACTGCGTGCAAGCATACTGCATTTATTTTGTAAACAAAGAATTGTAGTATGATGCGTCTACGAATACAACTTTCATTGTCACCGAATACAGCTTAAAGAAAAAAACATTTTTTAATAAAACAATTTTTATCGCATAGTAATAAATTTATGGATCTCTAAAAAAGGAAATAAAAAAAAAACGAATATCTTTTTTCTTTTCTTTTTTAAGCTTAAACAAAGGAAATATTCAGTGTTTTCCATTCCATAAATCTGACAACCCTTATCATTCGTAACCCAAACAAACTCCCGCTTAAAGCCCGCTTGCCAGAGAGCCCACCATGAAATACGAGACCGAGGCCTTCAAATGAAATACAAAGAGAAATCCAACTTCCTGTCCTACGGTGGCATCAGATGGCGGTTGCAGATTTGCAATTATAATTCTTCCCCGCGCTGCGAACGAGAGCGCTTTCCCCCTCGACGATCTGAAGACCGGCCAGGAATAGCGATCTCCTAGAGGCTAATAGACTCTCGGAGGAAGAATTCGCGGAGAAACAATGGTCGGGAAGGCTGCCAAGGCCTATTTATCCACTGAGAAAATAGTAAACCGAAGAGGATGGCACGAATAACTCACTAAAGATGATTATGAATTCATTCAGGTGCTAAAGGGATGCCCACATTAAGCACTATCTCGCTCTGTGTGAGGTGAATACAAAACTATTCACATTTCAGACGCCAGAAATAGAAAGGCCCTTGGACGCTGTGAAAGATTTGTCTGGGACCCTACATTCATTATGGTCTAAGTCAGGGTTGGCCAACCTGCGGCCCGCCTTGAATATATTTCTGGCCTGTGAAATTCATCACAATTTTACAAAATATATTTATTTTATAATGGCCAAAGCAGTGAAAACCAATGTAAATACATTATGTGTGCATCCATATATTCAAAAATTAACTGTCGACATTATGAGAAAAAATTAACTTTGATTTTAAAATAATATCCTTGCGAATATATGACAGATATTGCCTGTTTTAATTATGAGTTTACAGTTATGAGTTCACAGAAAATTAAATTATATTCGCGAACTCATCATGCGCGCGCATTTTGGAACATCTAATGTAACAGGTTCTATGTTTCACTTTAAGTGACTATCCCTAGATAAGCACAGTTGATTGTTGATAGCACAGCAAACCAGACTCTTAGTTGAAGTAGTTAGCGCTTTGGTTTAACTTACATCTACAAATCGTTTTTTTTTTTTTTCTATCGAAAATGAAATTGACAAAACACAAAAACACTCTCAAACATAATGTACGCTAACATGCGACACCAATTACGATGTGCAAATAACCAAAAGCACAAGCTAAGTGAAACAGTGGAGAAATAAATATAGCACTAGTAAAATAAATATTTTTTAATGATTTCATTTTGTTTATTTCGCTTATATTGATTCATATTTTATATTTCATTTTTAGTGTTAGATATTTCTTTACAATGTGCGTTTAGTAACATTATTATTATACTATGATTACATCTAAGAATAATAGTAAACACAAAAATAATAATTCATTATATTTCAATTTTTCACTCCAAAAATGTCTATAGTGGGCCTAAATATAATAGGGAGATATATAATTTTATATGCGGCCCGCGGACTATGATGCATTTCCAAAGTGATCCGCATGATCATTTAAGTTGGCCGCCCTTGGTCTAAGCAATCCCGATACAGAATTTTCTTAGTAGAATGGTTTGGTTTGTCGCTCTACGGACATTTTTTTGCACACTTTAGGGTAATTAGAACGGGACCTATGGCTTAACGTCGATTCCTAACCACTAACAAACTTCCATGGCACTAGCAGGATTCGAACCTGAAGCCTGTGGTATCAAAGGTCACAGCGCTAACCAATTAGTCATCAGGCTGCGAAGTAGAATGAATTTAGAAAAAAATTTAATTTGCGAAATTTTGTGATCAAAGCTTATTGCAAATGTTCACACATTTCAAAATAAAATAAAATGAATAAATAAATAAATAAATAAAAATAATAATAATAATAATAATAATAAAACTTAGAAAATAACATCCTGTTTCTAAAAATATTAACAAAAGTTGACGACTGAATTTTAATGAGAAGCAAAAAAAATTTCGACTTATATTTTGTTTTTACTTTTAACAAACTAATAATTTTTGAGATATAATTATTGTATTATAATAATTTAAATGCATTTTTATTCAAATATTTATTTACGCAATTTATTAATCAATAGACTATTTTAAAATGACTAGAAATAAACTGCTATAATTTCAAGTTCTGTTTAAAATAAATTTTTTTTTCACCTTTTCAAATTGTATTTTCATTTTCATGAATCTTATTGTAATATCTCACCAGACTAAGTGTCTCATTAACGATTAGAGCGAATTAAATTACTGGAGATTAAAGAGATAAACAGATCGTTAAAAAGTAATCAAATTTAAAAAAACTTTTATTAGAATTAAAATTGAATTTTTAAAGGGAAGTACGTCAAATTCCCTTTTTTTCTTTGCTATAAAGTCATAGTTAGTTGCAGGGAGCATATTAAAAGAAACGATAATTTATGTACCCTGGATAAAAATAGATTATCAAATGTATTGTTATATAAATCATCTGATGTATTAAATTTCCATATAAATCTGATCTTTATACACTTTAAATCGCTTCATTTAAGATATATCACTACATTTCTATGACTCTGAAAATGACCACATGCTGGTTAAACTTATTAAGTGCACCGTTCCTCCATAGGACGCTTGGCGATATAATGGGACAAGGCCATTCTGAACTCAATGGAGCGTCCATATCTGAGCTGATTACCATACAAAGCTTTTTCTCCCCCTTGCGATACCCAGCAAAAAAATCAATAGGAAATAATCATGGAACAATGCTTCGGTGCTTTTATAATAATTTACTAATTTGAAAAAAAAAAAAAAAAAAAAGGAACACTGGGAAACAATTGAAATTGAGAAAAGAGAATAAGTTTACCATCCACAAAGAAACTAATAATTTAAAAGGCAGTAGAGATTAAAATTTCATTGCCAGTAGAGATTCATTTCATTGTAATCTCTAATTGTCTTTAACTTAAACCAATTGAGAGAATCTTAATTGTTTTACAGTTTTCTGAACTAAAAGTTACATGTTGTAAAAAAAGATATTAAAAAAGTTTTATAAAATCATCTATCTTAAATTAAAAGAACTTATGAGCATGGAATAGAAAAATTTAGGAGGAAAGAAAGGAAAAAAAAAAGATTATAAAAATACTCTTGATTACAGATTGAAATAGAAAGACACTTCTACGAATAATAAACGGAAATAAGAAACAATGTATTTAAAATACATTATAAATAATTAAAAAAAAAAACATTTATTTAAATTTTTAAAACATCGAAGAAATTTATCAACTAGATAATAGAAAATAAACTGATATGTCAACGAGTTGAATTTAACTTACATTTTTTTTTTTTTTTTTTTTATTGCACAGTTAATTTTGTGTAGATGCAAGCTTGTGATTTAATGTATTTTTCTAAATCCACACACGATAAAGAGATACGAATAATTCCTTTTCTAATTGTTACATGTATTTTTATTTGGATTCCAAAAATAAATAAATAAAAATAATAATAAAATTCTTTTGGCAATATTAACATGCATTACCCACAAAGTAATCCATTTCAGAATGCAAACCTGTTTAAAGTGTTAAAATGGTTAATCAAAATAGCTCATTCACTTTTGATATAAACAATTTATTGTAAAAATGGTGGAACTCATAAACAAAAACTAACAGAAGTCTATTGCAGACGAATTCCATTTTACCAACCAATCCCATAAAATAGATGAATTTCTTTCTATATGTTTAGGATTAAAGCTATAAATAAAATAGTCAATTAAGATAAACAAATGCTGTTTTCAAAATAAAGTTAAAACTTTTTTTAATCTCTAAAAATTATTTTAAAACTTTACCTTTCAGGTAAATTTCAATGTTGTTTTAATTCAAAGATCGAAGTTTGGTGTAAGGAGTAAGAAGCAGGGGTCTATTTAAAAATCCAACTTCAGATACTTTACAGATGCTTTTTATAAAAATATTTTTTTTTTTTATATTTCCAAACAATTTTTCGAATGTTAAGATTAAATGCCACGGAGACAAAGCAATTGTATCTTTCAATAATACAATTAGTAGCAAAGACAGTGACTGTTTTAGCAGCAAACCAAGTAAGTGTTGAGAAACTTTTTGCTCAGCACCAGCTATATTGGATCCACATGGAAAGAAGATATTATAGAAGCTATTTTATTATTAAGAAACATATTTAATGCATTGCAAATATAGCATATTTGTGTTTAAAATGATCAATATTATTTTGCTTGTCTTAAGCAATTCTAGAATACTTTGGAGGCTGTTCATTTGTTGTTATTTTTATAGGGCATATGCATTTTTTGTAAGAGTACAAGAATGTCCTAAGAGTAAGTAAGAGTAAATACTATACCTTAGAATTTGGGGGAACCATATTTTGTTATACAAAAACTGTTTTTATAGATATATGACTTCAATAAATTTATTTCAAAAATTCTTCCATTAAAGATCGAAAAGAGAAATTGAGAGACAAAAAGAAGAAAAAATTGGTTCTAAGAGAAATTGAGATCTATTTGTATAGATCATAGTACATGAAGTTTCGGAAAGGAGCCGGAAATTTTTGGACGACTTCCCATCCTTGGTTACATCTTGTAGTATCTAATCTGTGCTTTAAAAGCAATGACAAATCTCATATCAATCGTTCACAGGCAGAAAGAAAAGTACTATGTGCATCTGGCTTCATGATATTGCTTGTGCACTTTTAAATCCACAATCAATCTTCCCCAACAGATGTCCAACTGCAGCTGCTCCTTGATCAAGGTGCTCGAAAACAGAGGTCAGCCGCGACACGGCAGAGGTCACTTTCTTCCTAAAGCGTGGGCACCAAGGGGACGGCCTATTTTTTCTTTTCCAAGGCCGTGTCCAGATGGCGAACCTCGCGGTAAAGATTAAATCTCAGACGCGCATAGTTCAAGCTATTAAAGCGGAAGCAAAGGTAAATTTTTATTTAACTTGATGAACTATGTGTTACTTTTTTGGTTATTTTTCTCTTATGGTAGAAAAGTTACAATAAAAATACATGCATGAACAGAGACGGAGAATGGTTAAAATAATATTATGTAAAAGAGAGTAAATTAATGTCGCAAGCCGATAAATTTAATTAGGTTAAGTATTAGGATCAGTTCTTATTTATTGCAAAGGTACAAGCACTTGATACTTATATACCACAAGATGGATGGTTTTGGTTTGTCGCTTTGTTATTTTGTGCACACTTTGGGCTAATTAGACCGGGACCTACAGTTTAACGTACATAAGATGGATGGATGGATGGAAACACACCCCAAAAACAATGAAGAAATAAATAACAAGGACAACATCAAAATTTAAAAAAGGAATACATCAATTCTCTGGTTTGTTAGTAGTGGATGCATAAGTTATCGAAGCGTAATTGATTGCGTTCACTACGTAATCAAAAATTCTTTTAACATCGAGAGTAGAGGGAAGGGAATGTAGTAAGCAAAGTAAATTAGTAATCGCTCGGTTTTTGATATGTTGCCTATTTGAGTAGATCACTTTCGGTTTAAATCAGAAGTTGATTGAGATTTATGTTTGATGAAAATATGACCAAAGGCGGAGGGAAAATTATCATTTATTACATTAACTTGAAGTTAACTAGTTATCAATAGACATCTAAAAGTGATTTTATAAATACAATTTTTTTCTTTTTTTCTGTACATACTTTTTCTTTTCATAATATGGTTAACAAAGAAAAAATCTTAAAGTATTAGTTTGTAAAAGATGAATGAAATTTTACTTAGAAATAGAGATATTTAAAATTATACGATCTACATCTAACCAGAATAAATTTAAAATAAAAACTAATTTTACAAGTTGATACCTTTTATTCGTTAATTGAAGAAAGATTAATACAAAAAAAATTTAAAAGAATCACACAAAAACTGTTTTATTTAGAAATCATTTTAACCTTAATGTTTACGATATGTAAAACTATAATACTTATTTATTTTCCTCACTTTTTAATACTTTTATTGCCTAGCATTTCTTTGTAAAATATAATTATATAACAACAACAGCAACAACAGCAATAACAATAATAATAATAATAAAATAATTTTTATTCCAATAAGACGTTCACGGTCAAACAGAACCTGTAAAACTACATACATTTATTCATGAGTTCGGACAAAACACTTGATATGATGAGTAGGACACAATGGCTGCAAAACTCACCTTTTTCAACATCATAAACGAGTAATGCTTTTACTCAATTTCAGATAAAAATGTTAAATTTTTTTAATTATAAATTCTAGTACGTATCTCGACACAGAGCGAAAAAAAAATAAAGATGGTACTTAAATGCATAAACCACTTTAGCTGCTTTCACTTCGAATACTAAAAGGGTGAATGTAATAATAATTTTTTTTTTAATAAACACAGTAAGACCGGATCCTGTTTAACTGGAATACTTTTATGGTGTATAAATTTATTTCTATGTTTACATTTAACATCACATGCCCTCCCCCTCCTTGTGAAATACGCTAATAATATTAACTTAAAGCAGAGCTATCTTTGAACAGAACTATGGATTTGATCATTAAAGTATGGATTGTAGATCACAAGAATTCATAATTTGCTTATTTATGATCAGTTACAAATAAAACAATAAAAATTTTAAGTGACACTTAAACTTTTCAGATCAGAATCACTTGACAAACTTTGACAACCCCGCACTTGTTTGAAAAGATCCACGTTTTCCTACACCTAAAAATTTAGCTTGGTTCTAAAAGTTTCGCTATGTTAGAATTGGATTGTTTGATATTTCAGGCCGTGTAATTCCAACACAAAGTTTAAGAAACTTTGTCCTATAGTATCAAAAGTGCTAACATTTCAATAATGACTAGATCAAAACGGTAGCGCGACTTTATACGTGTATATGTGTGGTGTATGTGCGTGTGTGTGTGGTGTGAGCGCGCGGGCGAATTTATCGCCATTAATGAATTTTTGCTTATTTTTAAAGTCAAGGGGTCGTTTTATTAGAAACGTGTCTCCTAATTTATACCTTACGTAAAAAACTGCCATTCATATGCCGCTAATAAAAAAAAAATAAACATTAAAGTTGCGACAACTCTTATTTCAAAGATGAAGAAGAGCCGGGAAAAGAGCGGAAAATGGAAGCATTTTCGCTTGTTAAAAGAGCGCAGTGGTAAAAAGTTTAAGAACCATTAACGCTGAAATCTTCACTTAAAATAACGTTATCTTTCATCTTCATAAGTTAGACGACCTTCTGCCGTTATAAAAATAAATGATTGTCATCCTGGGTGACTTTAAAGTAAAATGGTTCAATATTTGAGAGACACAATCTCACCAATGACTGAGCAGACTTCAGAGAGTGATACTAAAACGACTGTTAATTAAACGTTTTTAGTAGACATTTATAACAATTCACCATTTCTAGTTTATGTGGAACCATTAAATATAAAAAAATAAGAAGGTATCATAGAAACGTTTATCCTTTAATGAGATAATTTTATAAGCGTACAGGAAAAAGAATTAACGAGAATGCTCTTGCATTAAAAAAACAGTGAAATTTTAGAAATGTACAAATAAAAAATTGATAAAAATTTAAAATGCTATTACGAATTTATAACTCTAATATTTTCTCATACTTTAAACTGTAAGTCCCGGTCTGTTTAGCCCTCGTGTGCACAAGATGACCGTAGGGCGACAAAAACCAAACTTATTTTCTCATTTCTTCAATTTGAGATGGAAAAAAGAATATAATGTTTAAAAACAAATAAAAAATTGAGTACATTTTTAAATCTGGAACTTTAACAAAATGTTAACAGCATCTATTTTTTAATAAAAGAGGCTGTTGTTTGACGTATTAAAGCTGAATTCCCTTAATACGTTGACAAACTGGGTCGGAAAAGATGAGTGATGATTTTTGACCAAGGATGTCCGGTTTTGTCCGCCAGAGGCTCACTGTCAATAGGATGGAATAAGGAACTCGCCTATTGCTCTGCAATTGAGGACTTTACTGGCATTCCGAGGTCGAATGCATTTAACGCATTCAAAAGAAAATCAGAATAACAAAAACTTTTACAAGTACGAAAATACGCTCTCAGCGTATAATTTTAAATAAAAAACACAAAAAATCATACAATAATGGATTTGATGAGACGTATTATAATAAATTAAGCATTCAAAGAAATGTTCAATGTCAATGTCAATCATCAATTTTGCTTGAAGGTCAATTTTTACAGAAATTTAATCCCCGCATGGAATATAAATATAAAGAGATGGCAATGGTGAGATTACAAGGCAGCACTAATATGAAAATTTGCTTGCTTTGTATTTTTTTTTTTTTTTTTTAAGGTAACTAGCATCTTTTATCTTATTAGAAATAAAATTATCTAAATAAATTGATTACAATTACAAAAAAGCAACATTTTATGGGAACAATCTCTTGCTTTCTGCTTCCTTAACAAATAACTACTTGTCCAACTGTACTCTCTATCAATAGGCTAACGTAACTCATTTAAACTCTATCACAGACAAAAGTTACAGAAACGGTTAAAATGTTAATGCATGTCTCAGCCACTCCAATCACTTAAAGTGTTATTTGAGTGGATCGTTCGAGTGAAACCCACCGAGTTTTGTTCAACAGTGTGATTGTTCGGGAGGCCTCTAAAAGCTAAATGTGTGCTTTTTTATCAGAAGAGGTTCAGCCATCTAATCAAGGTTCAGTGATCGGTCGCCAATATCAAATATAGCGTAGGATAACTCGCCACTCTTTCGATCGTCTAAAGACGGTTGATTGCGAGGGCACGCGTTGAATAAGCATACTCATTAATCGAATCAAAGAAGAATAGCTCCTTAGTTGCTTTTAAGACAGTGATGAATGGATGGATGCAAGAAAGAAAAGTACTACAATTTCTATCGCGATCTTCTCTATCGTTTTAGTATTGAATTTTGGGTGAAAGACCGGCAAAATCTTTCATAGGATGTAGGACGGGATGGCTTAAAAGGATTTTAACCAGTTATTAAATTTTTCAGTTAAAATTTATGTCATTCGTATACAAAATATAATTATAAAATTCAAATTATTGATGTTAACCATTAACTCAAGACTTAATCATAAATAAACATAAATACTAATATATCTATAGGTGCCTGATGGCCGAGTGGCTATCACTCTGGCGCTCGATACAACAGGTTTCGGGTTCGAGTCCTGACGTGCCATGAACGTTTGTAGTGGTTCCGAATCCACTTTTTAAAAACGTAGATCCCGGTCTAATAGGAACGTCGAGCGTTGTGGGGTAGTGTTATATATAACAATATTTAGCTAATCTTTATATTGCCAGCTGCATTAGAACACCAACTAATATATCTATCGTTTTGAATTCTTTCAACAAGAGTCTCGAATGGATAAAAAAACTATTTGCTCGCTCTGTTTAAATAGTCAGTCTTCGACTGTTTAAGGGCGACCAGACGACCAATTGGCTAACTCTCTGGCCTTTAGTGCCACATGCTTCAAATTCGAATCCTGGCGGTGGCATGGATATTTGTTGGTGATTCGGAATCCACGTTAAACTGTAAGTCCCGGTCTGATTAGCGTAAAGTGTGCACAAAATTACAGTAGAGCGACAAACCAAACCAAATCTTTTGCTTAGGCTTTTCATACTTCGAATGGGAAACAGCCATTCTGTTTCTAAGTCACCTGATGGCTCGTATATTATTAGTTTGAGGGATTTTTGAACCAAATAAAGCACTGAGATAGACCGAGGTAATTATCAATAAAAATTATAACGATAGAGGATCCCAATCACGTAATCTTTAATTATGATATTTATTTATGATATTTATTACCCAAAACATGAGTTTAAAAAAAAAAAAAAAAAAAAGATGCGGCTATAGCTATATAATACATATTGGATGAAATGGGATTCTTATTTGGATAAAATACATTTGTGATTGAACATTTTGAGATTATATATTATAAACAATAGTTTAAATTATATTAGCTGAACTCAAATGTTAATATAACTTTAATTTTTTAACATATTACGTGTATGTATGTCAAAAATTTTTGCTCTATATCTTTTGTTTCATTTTTTATCATCTGTAGAAGTCTTTTAAACTATTTGCATCATATATAGATTAAATACATATACTTATGTATAACTTGTTAACAATACTTTTAAGCTATAATATTGAAGGGAATCAAATTTAATTATGCATACCATGTTCATTAAATTTGAGGAATCAAGTTTAATTACACATACCAATTTTCATCAATTATGGGTGAGATAGAGTAATACCATATAAATATTAATCACACACAAAAAAAAAAAGTAGATATTTTTGTATCTATGAGTATTTGAAATTAATTATCACTATTACTAATTACATTCCCTTATCCATTTTTTGCGCAAATGATGATAAAGAAAAAAGATATATGTCCAATTCATACAAGGAAATTAGTTTTAAGTGCCAAACTGGATACAGGATCCCAATCATACAATCTTTTATTTATTTATTTATATGATATTTATTACCCAATGCAAAAAATAGATGCGGCCATAGCTATGCAATACATTAAAACGCGCAAGCTTGTTTGGATGAAATATATTTGTGATCGAACATTTTGAGGCATGAATAATATATCTTTATATATATATATATACACACACACACACAATATTATATATACATATACAATTATTATATAATTAATTGTGTTTGTCACTGAACTCCTCCTAAACGGCTGGACCGATTTCAATGAAATTATTTGTGTGTGTTTGACAAAACATGGAGAGACTTGCCCTCTATATCGTTCAACTAATCCCTATGTAATGTAAATTGGTAATATGTATTCGAGTATGGAAGATAGGTTCGCGCAATCAATTTTATTGTTATAGATGGTGATGCAGCATTTCATCTTCTTTGCCGTTCAAACGATATCCATGATAATTAGTATTCACATATATTGGAACATGGAGAATATACTCGCAATATGTAATTTTCTACAATGAATTTTTTTTTTTTTTCTGGCAGGACAACATATGCCGGGTTTTGCTAGTATGTATATATGCAGTCAAATACTAAAAGCATTCATTCAATGAATGTACTATTACGCATAAAATTCTTTATTTGCTTTTTTAAAATATATTATATTATTACTACGCACATATACACATATATATATATATATATATATATATATATATAGGTAAGATGATTTTCGTGATTGCTTTCATGTGTGTGTGTGTGTGTGTGCAGTCCTGCAACCTTTACAAGTCTGGGCATCTCTGAATGAAATGAATCCAATAAGAAGAATCTTGGATGTTTCATGGACATTTTTTTCTTCTTCCTCTGCAGGATTCCACGTTGAGGATTGCTGACCTAATAAATGCATCCTCTTCTCCGCCACTTCGCACGAAACAATAAAACCAAATGAAGCCATCACAGCCGACGAGGAAGTGAAAGAGTTCAGCAGTCCCATGTTTCTTTCCATGTCACCTATCTCTCGCAGATAATTTCTCCAGAGTAAACAAAAACGGGAAGGTTATGCATGTCACTCGTCGGGGACGACGGGAAAACGACCATAAATCCCGATGAGCGGGCCATATCTCACGTGTAACTGCTAGCCAGGGTGTCTCGATTCGGGGTAGGCCTGGAGAATGTCAGAAAGGGACGCGACATGTCCAAAAGGGGGAGCAAAACACAACAATAATAGCCCAGAAGTGGGAAATAAAGTGCCTCTAAATAGAATTTGAAAGAGACGACGGAAGGGTGGAAATTGGTCCCAGTGTCAGACTTTACTAATCGGTAGGTCGAATTCAAGATAATTGAGATTGATCTCAGTGGTCTACCAACAATAAACAGTAAATGTTTCGAAATGTAAATTTGAATTTTATTTCCAAAAGAAAAATGGATATTTTTAATGCAATTGTATACGGATGCAAAGTACAAATGCAAATATTCGTAAGTCGTTAAAAAAAATTAATTTTTGATTAATCCATTAACTTTTAGAAGAAAAACTTCAGAATTGTATATTTACTATAAAAAATGAATAAGAAGTATCTTTATTACTGCTACTTAAATCTTTAAAAAAATAATTTTAAAGTAGACGTTCACTTAATAAGTCAACCACCATTAGAACGACAGTTATGTAGCAGATTTAGCTTTCCAAAATGCACCACAAAAGGCCAACTATATTACATTTGCATTCTACTATCACAACGTGGAATAGATACTCCCCAAAAGATGAAGTATCTGCGGTTTGCACCCTTCCCTCATACCGAAGCCTAGCGAAAGGATTTTCCAGCATGCGATTTATCGTGCCGATCCCAGGCATAGAAATCCACTCGGCCCCATAATACAAAACTAAAGGAACAGAAATAATATCCGTAGCTGATAACGAAATCTGCTATTTGTAATTCATTTATTCAAACGAAAATTACCGCTTACATTTGTTGTTACTAATCCTTGTGGTGCAGGAAAGCCTACACCAGAAGACCCCGTCGCACGCAAGCTAAAGGTAATATGTTTTATTTTAGCGAGAAACCACGGGGGCTGAAGACTGATTAAACCTCAAGACAACGCTCTACGATCTTATTAGACCGGGACGTACTGTTTAAAGTGGATTCCGAACCACTACAAACAACAGCTATCCACTCGAATCAGAAACCTGCCATTCGGCCATTCAGGCCGGGGTAACTATATTACATTTTCATTGTGCTATCACAACTAGTAACAAACACTCCCTAAAAGATTGAATATCGGAAGTTTGCATCTTTCCTTCCTCCTGAAGCCCAGCGGAAGGATTTTCCGGCCTATATTTATCGTGCCGATCCCAGGGATATAAATCCAACCCTCAACCAACAAGCAGCTTCGGCCTTATAGTACAAAACTAAAGGAATAAAAATAATATCCTATAGCTGATAATGAAATCTGCTATTTGTTATTCATTCATTCATACGAAAATTACCGCTTATAGTACTTAAATCATTGATTTTCAAACTGTAGAGAACAATGTATTCCTTACAAATTTCGGTTGGACAATTCCGATCTAAATAAATGATATAAATTTTATGTACAATTTAATGACAATTTAAAAACCATTTTTAAAAAAAAGAGTCAAAGGTTTTTAAAATATCTTTCATACAATATTTTCTTAGATAATATATATCATCCTTTTCTTACATACTGTTTTTCTCGTTTACAGTACCCAGAGAAGAATACATCGTTTAACAAAATTAATGAGCATTAGATATCCGGTTAATTTTTTTTTTTTATCTTTCGACAGAAAGTGAAATCTCCATTTGCATACCTTCATCAACGTAGGATAGTGTATCCGTGTCGTCTTTTCAGCAATGTACCCAGACAAGCAACTCAAGAAAGAAGGCGTGCTGCTTTGCTGTCAGAAATTTACGTGGTGTATTGGAACCAATTCAATTGACGTCAGGGTAGGCGTGGGTAGCTGAATAAGCCGACAAAAATGCAGCTAAAGTAGACGGACTGAAATCTTGTGTTCTAGAATTTTTAAACGCTTCATTTCCTTAAGCGTACGATCCTGCAGTAAGTTCTGTGCCAAAAATCTAAAGCATTTCTAACCGAGTCAGACAGAAAATAATATTTTTCAAAGATTAGTAAAAGTTAAAAACTATGATATCTTTCTCCAAAGTAAGATAAAGATTTTTCTCTAAAAAGAAACTATACATATATAGCCCAACGAATGTATGTTAAGTGCACCAAAAAAAAAAATATTTTAATATATGCGTGACGAAAAAAAGCACTTAGCCTTATAATTATTCAAAGTATTAGCATAAAGCATATGACACCCTAAAAGCATATATCACCTAACATAGCGTGACCATAAAAACACATAACCTTACAATTACTCCATGTATTAGGCTACAATATAATTATGCAGAAAAATCAGTTAAAAGCATGTATCTTGTTCGGAATCTTATTCAGTCTTTATCTTGTAATAAAAGAAAAATCTAAAGAATGATTTAAAATCAAGGATGCGCAGATATACCAAAGTTGTCGCCCCATATACTACTGTGTCCAAAAAAGGAAGATCAACATTAAATTTAAAATTCCCGGGGCTATATGGAATTTCAATTTTTTTTTTTTTTTTTTTTTTTAGGTTGCCGGCACTGTCCTTGACATATGTGTGAAATTTGACGTCAAAATATTCATTAGTGTTTCAGTTACACTTGGCTTTGCGAGACGCTAAACTGATTTCGGCGATTTTTCAAATGTCTGAATGAATTGAGCAAAAAACTTGCATTCAATTTTGTTTGCGGAAACGCATAGAATATTGCAGAAGGCATTCGGGGAGCATTCCTACATCGGAAAGAAATGTTTAGAAGTGGTATAAACAGTTCAAAGAAGGCAGAGAACGCGTTGAACGAATAATCCTCTAGTCGACCATCAACCTCAACCGACAAAGCACATGTCCAAAAATTATAAATTAGGTGCTTGCAAACTGTCGATTTGCAATTAGAAACCTTGCTGATGATGTTAGAATTTCAAAAGAATTGGTCAATTCCATTTTGGGCCTCAAACGCGTCAAATCTCGATTGGTACCGAAATCACATTGATTCCGTACTGCATTGATTCTTCGTGACTTTTTCGCCAAAAATGAAACCCATATCATTCCATAACCACCGTATTCACACCGTGCGACTTCTGGCTATTCCCTAAACTCAAAAGACCACCCCGGGGGCACTGTTTTGAGTCGACTGAGGAGATTCAATGTGAATCGCCTCGCGCTTTGAAGGCCATCCCTGCCGATGACTTTTAGAATGCATTGAGGATTGGAAAAAAAGTTGGCACAAGTGAATTGTGTCCAGAAGAGATTATTTTGAAGGCGATGAAATAAATTTTGAAGAATAAATAAAGAGTTTTTGAAAAAAAAAAAATAATTGGCCTTACTTTTGGACACAGTAGTAATTACTTCAAATTGGATGTGGGTTACAGTAAAAAGAAATTGCATACTATATATACCTATAGATCCTTTCTTTATATTTAATAAAAAACAAAATATTATAAAAAGCAAATAAAAAAAATTGATGTGTCATATTACATTAATTAAATAAATGTTTTTAATTTTGGATTGTAGCAATTAAGCTCAAAACGATGAACTCAAAATTATTTTTTCTGAAATATTTTTTCACAAATATATGTTGATCCAAATGATCTTGCGCTTTTTAATTTATCTAACATCACTGATTCTGTTGAGCACAATTTTAAAATTAAAAAGGTTGCTGTCAATAAACAGCATACAGTTAAAAAAAAAAAAATAAAATTACCTTAACAGAGATCCTGCTACTAGGATGACAAAGGATCCGAATTTCTAGGCATTAACAAAGTAGAAATCATTGACTAAATCTAATGTATAGTCATAGGCATGATAGCTAATGCGATAGGGTCGGTAACCAAGCCAGTCTGACATCAATGTGCTTACGACAAGAAGGATCAAGTTAAATACATAGGCTGGGAGTCCTTCAATTCAAAAATAGGAAAAGAAGACTGTAATTCCAAAATATTGGCTCTGGAGCACCTCAATTTATTTTCTCACCGCTGGGACCCACATAATTTCAAATCGCTGGAGTAATAAGGGCCAACGCTGACAACGGTTGGTTTAATTATTAACTGATATTGTCTTATAATACTATCTTTAATTATTACTTACTATCTTATCTATATATCTGATAAGAGTCAAGTTCGTGTAAGCAGTGTAGAGGTGTAAATTCTATTTTATCAGGAAAGCATTTATATTTTTCTATGTGATAATGGTAACGTGGATATTATTGTCTGTGATGGACCATTTTCATCAATAAATTCGTGAACTGTAATTGGATATCAAGTAGGCTGACAGGTGCTGCATTTGCTTCAACAGATGGAAGAAAACAAATACTACGTAATAAATAGCATTGGCTCCAATTCATGCCTATTTGTAGCTGCATTGTTTTTCTTTTGTGAACCGTTAGTCATCAGTTATGAATCATTCATAGACTGTGAATTAAGAAATCCACTAACACAGAAAATAAGATTACATTAGCATCGTGAGCATTTCTGATTTGAAGTAACATAAAAACAGGAAGAACCTAGGAATACAACACTATCCAAATGCACCATTTTTTTTTCTTTCTATTGCTTCAATAAAAACGGGTTGTTACGACTAGTACTAACAAGATTTTAACACTGTAAATAGAAATGAAAACAAAAATAAAAAATGCAAGAAAGTGAATGAGAATTGAAAATTGAAATCTTTCGTTTGTTACAACAAGGCCAGTTTTTGTTTTTATTTTATCTGTTGAATTGTACTTATCCGTTAAGAAGAGCGAGTGATTTTTAAAATAGCTATTAATAAAAATAAATCTGGAACATGCGTTTGAAAATTTTAAATCGTCAGACCAATGCCGACAACTAAGTTGATAGTTAAAAGAAAGTCTGAAAACTTGAACACGGAAAGAGATAAGAAAACGATTGACCGTTGGAAAAAAAAAGATACAACTGAGTTCGAAGTTAAAAAGAATTTCTACATCAATTGTCTGAACAGCATAAAGCATTGATTGAGGAAGTCATTTGAACAAACAACCAGAAATCAAATTATTATGGATGCATTCCATAAAAGAAATATTACTTTTATGGATATCAAAATTCAATTTTAGAAGAATATGTGTACAAAACGTCTGGCGACAGGAATCATTTTCAGTGTACCATATAACAGGATATTTTGTTTCCTAAGAAATCCATTTCATTTTTATACGAAGAGAAATTTACAATAAGAGAGTTAGGTTGAAAAAAAATAAAATGAAAAAGTTTATATGTTTTTAAAATTAAGAGGAATGTGTCATAAATTAATATTGAACTTTTAAGGAAATCCTTTTAAAGACAAAACAATTTTTTTTATGGCAAACTCTGCTCTGAGATACAATTTAATAATAGATAATGGAGGTAAGAAGATTTTTTCTCCATGCACTCCATAATTTAAACAACCTTTACCTTAAATAACAGATAACCGAGTTCCTTTGAGTAGTTTTACAGTAAAAATGAAAATGGTGAGCATGTTTAAAAATATTTAATACTTCGCAAACAAAATGTTTTTAAAATCTCTGCATGTAGAACTAATTCAGAAGCAGACTTTATATAGTTCTGCTTGATTTTAGAAACTCTCCTTAGTTGTAGAAAATGCTATATTATTTCAGAAATTTTCTAGATTTTTCAAATTGTGTTAAAACTAAATATTCCACTGCGGTAAGTTGTCTATATTTAGGGAAAATTATTCCAAGAATTCAGAGTGAGCAGATTTCCTGATAAATACATTTCCTTAAAAATTAATTCGGAAAAAACGAAATCTGACCAGATGGTTCAAGGTTTTTATGGTATCTTATTGTGTTATAAAACTGAACGTTATTGATGGCAAAAATTACGGAAAATTAAACCTTGCCGAATAATTTGCATTTCAATGTTCAAATTATGGAGATATCTATTAATTCTTAATTCTAAAAGACAGTGACCAAAAGCATATTAAGCATTAAAGCATATTAAGCAGCAAAGCATTTAATGCAATCGTTTTCTCTACAATATCAACAAATTATTTAAAGGATTTCCTTAAGATCCAACCCTAAACATATATCAAAAGATATTAATTGAAAATTAGAAAAAATTATATAGAAAGACGTCTTAAATAATTTTGGATGAAGAATTTTTCTAAATTTATTATAAAAAAAAAGTGAATTTGGGCGCTAAAAGGAACAATTTCAAAATAACATCACATCAAGCTTAAGATTATATTTAAACATCTTTTTTTCACTCCGTAATTATCCGTTTTAATTTTTCAAATGATTGTGGGTAATACTTTCTCTTGGGGATGGCGGGGAAGATGCATATTCTAAAGTTTAAAGTTATTATCCCTTTAAAGAAATTATTTCAAAATTATAATTATTTTACATACTAAAATTAATCTTAAATCAAAATTTTACTAAAGAAATTTATCCAAATACTCTTACCCTAAAATTTATAAAAATGAATAGTAAATCTTATTAAAGAACTCAAAATTTGTAATAATAAAAAGCTTGTAATAATGAGTAAGTTTTTAATATTTTAAACGGAAAACTAATCGAGATTAAAATAAATCAAAAATTTAATCAAGTCCATTTAAAAAGTAACTCATTTGATTTATAGTTCCTGTCATGCTTTATTAAATATTCGTGCAAAATGTTGATAATTTTTCATGAAAAATACCAACAGATTGAGTAGTTCATAATAAATGTAAAAAGCACGCTCAGAAGTCTTAATATTCCCATTAAGCTCATATTAATGTTACCTAAAGAGACATTAAAAATCAACTATCTTTTTTTCTTTAATTTTAGAATGATTATTTATGCTAAATTAGATATTTTTATCTAAAAAAAATTATTTAAAAACTTCAATATACTCTTTCTTAGAACAATATTATTATTTTTTTTCAATTCGAATTTAAAAGAGAAATAAGAATAAATAAATAATATAAAAAATGGCATTTAATCCGCTATATGTTAAAAATAACAAAACATATCCTGTTATTGAAATGAAAATTTAAGGAAAAATAAACCAATTTGTTTTTTAAATGTAATATATATTTTGTCAATAATATAATTACGATGAAATCTCTTTAGAGTGGTCATTTGAGTCGAAGTAGTCCCCGCCCAATGATTAAAATGATGAATAAGGAATGGACTAAAACGAATTCAATAAGTTTGTAGACATCCAAAAAATAAGACACAGTTATGAATATCGTAAAAATAAATAAATAAATAAATAATAATAATAATTGAACAGTGCACCAAAAATGTAATCACTCCATAATCCATTTTTTTGAAAGGAAAATCTTGTGTTTTCTTCAAAAAAAAAGGAAAATTTTGGGAAAAATGAATATAAAACATTTGGAATGCATTCCAAAAATAAATAAAAATAAAAAAAGATATCATTATCTTTTCAGTAGAAACTGTTTCCCAGATATGGAATCGGAATATTTCGGGACTGCATGAAATTACTTTTGTCGTAAAAAAAAAAGAAATTGCAGATGATTCCAGAAACAAACACAGCTGGAGAAATACGATTATGCGTCAAAAATTTTAGGAAGTAGTCTATTAAGAAATAAATGAATTCATTTGATGCTTAGTGGAATTCTAAAATGTGCTAAAAACCGTCCTAATGACAGGCCAACGCCCCAAACCGCATTTGCAAAGATAACTTCCGAATTAATGTCTTCCTCTGAAGTAGGAAACATAACTCCTCTCCAAATCATCACGGAAAAAAAAAAAAAAACTGTTCTTCCGATTTTGAAAGAGCCCGTTATGGATTTCCAGCGACAAATAAAAAATAAAACCAAATTTATTTTCGGCTGCTCAAATGACAGCAAAATACGCATGAATCTCACCACTGGCACACCCATATTTTGGAGTTCAACAGTAAGTTAAAGAAAGACGCAATTTCAAGTTCAGTATGCAAAGACGTTTCAGGTTGTTTGCGTTGACATGTAGATCAGGGGCGACTCATTTTTATTCGAAATTTAACTTTCTACTTCAGAGATTAGTTACAATTTATATATCAAATTTGGAAAGTTTTATCTATTCATATCTATATCAATTTGGAGGACAAAAATAGAAATTAGTATTACAAGAAATAATATTGGGTAAAAATAAATTTACAAATAAAATAATCACTGATGAGAAGTTTGTATTTTCTATTATAATAAACATAAAAAAGCCCAAGAGTATTACATTAATTTAATATGTGTTAAATATTTATTTTTTTTTTTTTTTTAATAATCAAGCGCAAAAGGAGTTAAATGTTTTTAACCATTTTTTTTTCACGCCTGAAAATGTTTACATGTGTATTAATCCGAACAGACTTGCTCATTTTAATATATTATTTAGCAACAACCACATCAACTATGGGCGGCCTGATGGCCAATTGGCTGGCCTTTGGTACCACAGGCTTCAGGTTTGAATCCTGGCGGTGGCAAGAATATTTATGAGTGGTCCGGAATCCACGTTAAACTGTATGTCCCGGTCTTATTAACCTAACGTACACACACAAAACGACCGTAGAGCGGCAAACCAAACCACATCTATATGCTGAGAACAGTTTTAAAATAGAACATGCTTTTGACAATGGATATCGTAATAAAAAAATTATATAAATAAGAATCCATCATCCAGGCTAGCAAGTTATTGATCTGATCTTTTGATCCAAAGTGATATTGAAAATATTAAATAAAATATTACTTAAATTCTTACAGTTTTTTTTTATTAAACTAAAGCTGGATCATATTCATTGTTTTATAAGCTTTCGTCAAAAAAATGAAAAAAAAAAAAAAACGTTCATATTTTTTTAAAGTAAAATGGACAGGTTTGGATAAACAAACTCTCGTCATTTTAATAATCAAGGAGTCATTAACTCCGTGACAAATTTGAAATCAAGAATTTTAAGAAATATGGAATATTATGAATATTAAATAGAATATGTAGAACAATTTTCGTTTCATTTCAAATCATCCCATTGAACTCACTTCGCAGTGTGATTCTGGCATAGCTATAAAAAGTTCCTTTCTCCAGGCCAGTAGTATGAGACGATTCAATACCTTGGTGGTAGGAGGTCGATGTTCTCGAAACCCCAGACAAGGCAAGGACCACCCTCGTAGACGCAACCCCCGTAGTGCAGACAGCATAAGACACGATTTACAGAGATAAAGGATACCAATCAATGACTGAGATTGGGCAGTGCGAAAGGAGTACATTTATATTGTGGGGAGTGTATCGCTCAACTGCAGGTGGGGAAGTTACCGAGCATATGCATATTTTATTTAATTCTAGATTAGTTCAGTGACTGGATAAGAATGGCAAACGCTTTTCTTCGTTATCATTCACCGCAACAAGTAGTCATCAGCTCTTACTGCGAAATGATTGATCCATGATAAGGCAACAACTGCTGATGACTGTCATTGTGGTGGATGATGCTCGATTACATGAAGCATCATCACCTTAATTCGTTTTAGGAATTTCTTTTCGGTTTGACATTCTTTAATTTTTTAAAAATATTTATAGCATTTTTGTGCGTTTTCTTTTTCACTCTTCTTCGTATAATAAGAATACTGATTATGAAACTGTATCTAAAGCAGTATTTCGGTATGAAATGTAGAAGTCAAAATAATAAAAGATTCTGCCTTCCCTCCCATTTTTCAAAAAGCTGGAAATAAATCTAATTGTTATAAATATGATAATTTATATTGTGCAAATTTGATTGTTAATAAAAATGTAAATATTTGAAATAAAGAAAATCCAGTAAAATTCATTGAATTTTAGATTATAACAGATTAAATATACTATTTATTCAGATAAATTCTTTAATCAAAAGACCTCAATCAAGCATTTATTTTTTTTTAATTCCCTCGAAATATTATATTTTTTTATAATTCATAAAACTAAAGAAGGAACATTTTACTCATTTTCTAAACAAACATTAGTGAACAGTGTCCTAATTATATTTTGACGAGCATATTTAATAAACATACATGAGAATCATGGATTTTGCCCTTCTCAACATTTAGAAGTATATTCTAAACGGTACTAGTCCATCAAATAATACTTGTCCATTAATCCAGGTAAAAGTTTAAAATTCTTAGTGATTTGTCTGTCATATATGAAGTGTAAACGAACTTGCTTTTTCTTTTCAGCAGAACTTATTTTGACACTTATTATGTAGGAAGCCGTCAGTGATCACTTACCAATACCAATCAACAGAAAAATTCATGAAATAAATTGAGATTTAATGCAAAAATTAAGGACGTTAAATAAATGTATGATATATGTTTCACCAAAGCCAACATTTTAATTAAAATTTGTTTCTGTTTTATTTAATACATTAAGAGGAACATGACAAAATAATTTTTTTCTTTGTTCCACTGTAAGTTCTGCACAAAATTATAATTAAAAACGGCAAAGCAGTATAATATGCAGTAAAAATAGATTCAATAAAAATACCCTAGAAACATTTAATGCTTAGACAGTCAACTATAATTAATCAATACATAAAATTATTTCTTGCTCATGTTTCATGCAGAAACTCCTGAAATTAATAACAGAATAGATTTTAAAATAGCTTTAGTTGCAAAATTGAATCAATCTGCCCACATTATCTCTAAAAAGAATTTGTTTTATATCCATTTTACAGTAGTGCTACTATGAACAAATTCAAAAAACATACACAAGATCAAATTATTAGATCATTTCCCTCTTTTCTTAGAAACGATTACTAAAGAGACGATAAATATAATTCCAAACAAAGAAAAACAACAGTAAGTGCCTGCCCACTTCAGACCAAACCTCAAACCAAAACGTCCGTGAAATTAAATCTAAAAATAAACAAGCGAATGAAAATTCACGGACGTTTTAATTTGAACTGTTCTGTGTTTATTCGTTTTTCTTTGTTTGAAATTATATTATCGTCTCTTTCTATTTCAATATTCTAATATTTGATCTTGTGTGTATTTTAGTTTTGTTCATAATATTTACCACTGTAAATGAATAAGCAAATTCTTTTAATGAGCAGACTATTGGCTTTAACTTCCATTTAAAATCTGTCTGTTGACCACAGGAGTTTCTACAGAAGCTATGGTAGAAAATATTGATTATTATAATTGACTGTCATTAATGTTTCTGAGGTATTTTGTGAATATTTTGCTATAATCTGCTTTATAGACACAATATAATTTTATGCAAAACTGATTAAAAAAATTATTTGTCATGTTCCTCTAATATTATTAATAAAACGAAACAACACAACCAAATGTTGTGGCTGCTCCATCTACATTTAACGTCATAATTGCATTAAATCTCAATTTATTTCATGAATTTCTGACCCGGAATGACAAACAGTAATGTGACGACTTCCAACTGTAAGTGTTCACTCAAAGACTAACTTCCCGAAAAGAAAGCAAGTGGACACACCTCTCATATGACGGAGCAAATCACTAAAACACAAACTTTTACACTGAATGGACAGTATTACATTTGATGGACTAGCTCGTTGGAAATCTTCTAAGCTGAGGAAGAATTTTAAAATCATGATTCTCTTCTAGTATAACTCGTCAAACTATGTTAGAAAATGAGTAAAATAACAGTTTTATGAACCTCTTTCGAGGGTAAAAGAACAAATATGATTATGCTATTAAGTATCTATCATGTATATTTAATCTGTTATAATACAAAATTCAATAATAATTTACTGAGTTTTTCTTTTATTTCAAATATATTTACATTTTTATTAACATCAGAATTACAATATATTAATATGTTATAACAATTAGATTTATTTCAACTTTTGAAATGAGGAGGAAGACTGAAATCTATTATTTGACCTATACCGAGAAATGCTGCTTTAGGCTCCGGACTCATGTCAATATTCAACATTGCCACACGAGAAGTGAAAAGAAAATATATAAATGCTAAGCAAAGAATGTCGTCGCTAAAACAGAGTATGATACTCATATGTCAGCATCGGTGTTCTTACTATCATGGATCCGTCATTTCACCGGCTGCTGATGACTACTTTGTTGCGGTGAATGATAACGAAGAAGCGATCGCGAACTAATCTGCCAAATAAGTATGCATGCTCGACGGCACGCGGGTGAGCGACTGCAGCCGCGCCGCTCAGCACTGCTTATCTCGGTCGTTGATGACCCATCGCTGCTCTGTAATCGTCATTCTCCCTCTGAGTGGTCACTTGTCTGGTTTCGCGCGCGTCCCTACCGCAGATGACAGTGTGGTCTCGCTTTGACGCAGGCGAAGAGAACTTTGCTATGCCAGAAATCACACTACGAAAATGATTTAATGAGATGATTTGAATGAACGAAAATTATTCTACATTCTGTGTATATTCATAATATTCCATATTTCTCAAATTCTTGATTTCAAATGCGGGATAACTGACTCGCATTCAAAACAGGCATGAGTTTATTTACCCAAACGTCCTTCACTAAAAAAATATGGGCTGTTTTTAATTTTCAGTTGGCTTATAGCTGTGAGTGTGATCCGGCAGTTTGTGAAAACTAAGAAGCTAGTAATATTTGACAGCTCATTTCAGCCAATACTTTGAATCAGATCCAGTCAGCAACTTGCTGGCCTGAAGATGAGATTTACTATTTACTCTCAATTTTTATTACAGTATCCGAGAAGCAGACTATTTTTAAAGCTTGTTCTGGCATATTGGTTGTTTGCCGCTCTGACGTCCGGGACACCCCAGCTGGCGTGGATTCCAGACCGCTCGCAATATTCTTGCCACCGCCAGATTCCACAGCCTGTGACAGGCCAGCCAGTGGCGAGACCGCCCGCGTGGTTGTTGCTATGTTAAAATGAGCAGAGTCTGCCGAGCGTGAAAAAAATGATTTAACTCCTTTGCGCTTGATGTCAAAAAATAAATAGATATTTAACATATTAAGTAATGTAACTGCACAGACTTTATAATAGAAGAAAAATACCAAACTTCTCATCAGTATTTATTTATTTAATAATTTATTTTACCCAATATTATTTAGCTGTAATACTATTTTTGTCTCAAGTGATATAGTATGAATATATAAGCTTTTCAGAGGTGATATATAAATAAGTAACTATCTGCAATCAAAGTTAAATTTCGAAAAATGAGTCACTTGATCCATGTCAGCAAGTGACTGCATACTAATTGCGTGCTCTTTAACTTACTGTTGAACTCAAATATGGCCAGTCAGTAATTCATGGCTGTTCTTGTCATTTGACGGCCACAGTTTGGTTTGTTATCGCTGAAGCGAAATAGCTTTCAAATCGGGTATTTTTATTTTTTCCGTGATGTAACTCTTTGAGCGGAGAGGAGGTATATTTCAGTAATTCGGAAGTTATCTTTCCCAAGCTGCAGGCACAGGCAATGGGAACAGTGCTTTACATTAATTCCACTAACATCAAATAATTCATTATATCTCAGCCTAGGCCCTGACATATCATAACTCTCCAGCTTTATGTTTGTTTCTGGAATGTCTGAAATTCTTTTCTTTTTGACAAAAATATGCAGTCTTCGATTCCATCTGGCTGGTGAAAGATAATGTTATCTTTTATTTTATTTATTACGATACATTCCACCCAGAATTTTCCTTCTTTTAAATCTTAATACAGATAGCTTCCTTTCAAAAATGAACCAATAGTGTTATTTTGTGCACTATTCAGTATTATTATTATTTATTTATTGTTATTTTACGATATTCTAACTGTGTTTTATTTTGGATGTCTACAAACTATTGAATAGTTTTGAATCCATTCCTTGACCGTCATTTTGGCGAGGACTCGACCAGGAAATGACCACTCTAAAGAGATTTCATCGTAATTATATTATTGTTTCAAATACCTATTACATTCAAGTGAGGTGCCAAATTTTCATTTCAATAACAGGGCTATGTTTTGTTATTTACATATAGCAGATTATGCCATTTTTAATATTATTTATTTATTCTTATTTCTTTTAATTCAGGTGAAAAAATAATATTGTTCTAAGAAAACCATATTGAGTTTTTAAATCAATTTTTTAGATATATCTGGTATTTAGCATATCATTCTAAATAAAAAAGAGTAGTTGATTTAATGTGCTGGAAGCTGTATTAACCTATGGCTTAATGGACTGTTCGTTTCAGCGTCTTTCCCGACTGTCGCGAACTACTCAATCTGACGGTATTTCATGAAAAGGATCAACATTTGCACACGAGTATCTTGAAAAGCGACGAAGAACATAAATCATGATTACCCGATTAAATTACGATTGTTTAATCTCGTCAGTTTTCGTTTAAATATATTAAAAACACTCATTAACCTGACTTTCATTATTACAAATTTTGGTTAACATTCATTTTTATAAATTGCGGGTAAATATTTGGATAAATTTCTTTAAAGTAAAGCTCTGGGAAAAAGTGACGATTTTAGTATGTAAAAAATAATTATAATTTTGAAATAATTTCAACAAAGGATAATAACTTTAAACTTTAGAACTCGCATCTTCCACGCCATCCTTATTACCCACAATCATTTGAAGATCAAAACGGACCAATTTTGAGTGAAAAAAGATGTTTAAATATAATCTTAAGCTTGATGTGATGTTGCAGTGTTGCCTGCATCGCACATCAAATTAGAAAATTCTTCATCCAAAAGACATCTTTATATATTTTTTCTAATTTTCAATTAATATCTTTTGATATGATGTTTAAGAGATTGAATCTTGAACTGTGATATTGTAAGAAAACATTGCATTCATCTTTTGCTAGCAATATATGCAGTCACTATCTAGGTAGATATCTCCCCGAACATTGAAAATACAGAATCTCGGCAGGTTATTTATCAACGTTCAAATTTTATAACACAATGAATACCATAAAACCTTGAACGATCTGACCAGGTGACGAAACTCATCAGGAAATCTGCTCGCAGATAATTTACAAATATGAATGGCGATAGTATAACACATTTAGCTGAATGTACTGTTTTCTACAACTAAGGAGTTTCAAATCAGAGCAAAGTCTGCTTCTGGTGAAGACACAAAAAACTTTGTTCCGCAGTGTCAATGTTATTTCACACAACAGAACTCAGTTATCTCAAGGCAAGGTGTTAGAAAATCAGAGAGTGCGGCGGAAAAATCTCTTACCTCGTATCTGTGACCAGAATTAGCTGTCTCAACAAGTTCTCATAAAATTGTTTTACAAAAGGATTTCCTTAAAAGTTCAATATTAGTATGACATTCTCTTGAGCCCCAAAACATATAAGCTTTTCATTTATTTTTCAACCTAACTCTCTTATTGTAAATGGTTTCTTAGAAACAAAAATATCTATTCCACTGGCTCACTGGCATTCACTGATGCCAGACATTAACAATACAGAATTGAACGCGATATCCATAAAAATATGTTTCTTTTTACATGGAGACTAAATCACTGCTATTACGATTTCCGGAGGTGTAACTCTCAATCAATGTAATGATGTGAGAGATTCACAGCTTTCGGGCTCGGCCAATATCTTCAACGGTCAATGTTTTCTTATGTACCAACTTGGCTATCAGCAGTTGATAAACACCAGGCATGTTCCAGATTTATTTTATTATGTATTTTAAAAATCACTCATTCTTCTTAACGGACGAAATTATTCAACAATTAAGACAAAGCAAAACTATTTGTTATGACTGAAGCGAACTTCAATTTTCGAATTCTCATTAAACTCTTGCATTTTATTTGTTTTCATTTTCTATTTACAGTGTTAAAATCTTGTTAGTGGCTGCTCCATTTTGTGGCAATGAAAGAAAAATGGTGCATTTGGATAGTGTTAGAGTTCTTTCTGTTGCCACTTCTGGGAAGAAATAACTACGTGCGGCATTCTGTGTTAGTGGACTGCTGTGCAGTCTATGAAATGATCAAAAGAAAACAATGCTGAGTGAGCCAATATATTTATTCCCAGCGAGTATTTATTTCTCCATCTGTTGAAAGCTAAATGCAGCAACCGCAGTCAGTACGAGTGCAGGCAGTGATGAAAATGGTGCATCTGGGCTATCCACGTGCACAGCTCATCACATAGAAAAATATAAATGCTGATAAGTAAGTCTACACTCTTGCACGAAAACTTGATCTTATCGAATATATAGATATGGTAGTAATAATTAAGGTAGTATTCAAAAGATGCAATATCGGTATCGAAGCCAACCGTTGTCAGCGTTGGCAGCATTGGTATATTGAACCACAGCGTAGGCCAATTCAAGCTTCCTGTTTAATCTTCTTTCCTATTTTTAGTGAAAAGTTTCCCAATATGTATTTAACGATCGCTCTTTGTCGTAAGCGTGATGTCGGGCTGGCGATTACCGACCCTATGCGTCAACTCTTTATGATATACATTAGATTTAGTCAGCTGTTCTACTTGTTAATGCCTAGAAGTCGGATCGCATCATCTGGTCAACGAGATCTCTGTTAGGTAACTTGTATGCTGTTTATTGACAACAGCTGCTATTTAAATTGCCAACTCAACAGATATTGATGTTAGATGGGTAAAGCGCAGGTGGATCAACATAAAATATTTCGAAAAAAACAATTTTGAAGTTCATCGTTTTAAACAGTAATCAAGTAAAACGCTATTTAAGTAATGTAATATGACACATCATTTTGACTATTTTATTTTTAATAAACAAAGAAAGGATCTATAGTATCTATGTGTCTTATTTACTATTACATCAGACTGATGACCACTGCTGTGTCCAAAAAGCAGGCCAATTATTTTATTCTTCAAGTTTATTTCATCGCCTTCAAGCTGTGCTACAGACACAATTCACTGTGCCAGCATCTATGCATTCTGATCGACAGTGCTTGCAGACATTCGGTAGTCCTCGATCGGCTTTAAACTGTGCCCCAGGCTGAGACTGAAATAACCAGAAGTGCACACGTGAATGCATTGATTTATGGTGATATGAGTTTCATTTTGGCGAAAAAAATGCGAAAGAGGTACGGCTGCAGAGGTCAATGGCCAATTTCATTACCAATCGAGATTTGAAACTTAAATATGAAATTCATCATCAGCTGGAACCTATTGCAAATCGACGTAGCACCTGAGCGCAGACATCGGGCAGGAACCGCGTGGTGACAAATGGCGCCTTTCTTTAACTGTTTACTCTCTCTAAGCTGGCCTAACTTTCCGATGTGAATAACTCACGAGCCCTTCTGCAGCATTCTATGCGTTTCCTGAAACAAGTGAATGCGAAGATTTTTGCTCCGGCATTCGGGTGGTAAATCGCCGGGAAATCATTGGCATGCTCGCAAACCAGACAACGGCTCAGCAATATGTTTTGACATTGGCTTCACACATACCGGGACGGCTCTCGGCATTTAAAAAAGAAAAAATACATTATTTCCTTTAATTGTGTATATGGGGCGACAACATAACAGTCTCATTCTTTAGATTTTAACCCTGAGATAAAGATGGAACTGTTTTAACTGATTTTCTGCATATTGTAGCTAATACATGGGTGATCTTATATATTCAGGTGATATATCTTTTAGGTGTCATATAACATGTAATACTTTGAACAATTATGAGCTAGTGCCCTCGTCATATATTCAAAATATTTCTTTTGGTGCATAACTGTACATTCATAGTATGTATGGTTTCTTTTGAAAAATCTTTTTGGAGAAGATAATCGCCAGTTTTTAACTAATCTTTTGAAAATATTGTTACTCATTCCCGACTCGGTTAGAAAATGCTTTAATTTTGGCTGTACGAGATCATGCGCAGAGAAATGAGCGTTTAAAGCTAAAACAGATCGATCTACTTTAACTGCATTCAGCTACCCGCAGGTGAATTGATTCCCAACGCCATAAATTCTGTTAAGCAGCACGCTAGCGTCTGTACATTACTGGCGCGAATCATTGACAGTATGCAAATGGAGAATTTCCTCTTTGTCGAAGAGCAAAAAAATTAACAGATAACAATAACTCATTGTACGATCAAACGTGGCACATTCTCTCTGAAACGAAAAACAATATGTAAAAAGGATGACTATATAAGAAAACTGACAACTGTGAAATATTTTAAACATACGACTTCTTTTAAAAAATGATTTCCATGTGTTAAATTGTACATACTTGTATCCTTCGCAGATGAACCGAAACTGTAAACTCCTACGTGGTTTGATAAATCAATGTTTGCTGCTATAACATTTAAACGTAATGAATAACAATAGCGAACAGAACCAGCTCCTTCTCAAATTATTATTTTGTTCGCTGGCCGCTACTGGAAGCGGCCTGTGACGGTTGGTTATCTGGGATCGGCGTATAGGCAGTGAAAGACGAGCTTCCAGATATTCTGCAAAGTCTTTGTACTAGTGTGATCTTTGTGGCAGTTACCCAGACTGGCAACCCGATATTCGAAGTTTGATTCAATCACTATGAGCACGTCCCCAGTCAATATAATGAAACGTGCGTTTAATGATCTCAGCCTATCGCAAGCAAACATATTTCCCTTTAACTTGCGTGCGGCAGATCTTCGGTGTGAAGCTTCACGCCTGGGGGTGTGGCAACACAAATAACAAGCTGTAATTTCGTTTGAATAATGATAGATTATCGCTCTGAATATTATTTCTGTTCCTTTAGTTTGTTATGGCGGAAGTCTATGCTGGTTAATATTCAAAATGAAGTGCAAACCGCAGATACCTCTTTTGAGGTAATATTAGATGGTAGAATGCAAAATGTGGCGTGATGTGCGACACTGAAAGCTAAATCTGCTACATAACTGTCGTTCTACAATGTGAACGTCTACTTTAAAATTATTTTTAAGATTTAGTAACGTATAAGGTACTTCTTATTTTTATGAGTAATGTACAATTCTGGTTTCTAAACCAATAGTTAATCAAGTATTTTTAACGACACATGTTTGCATTTGTGCCCAATCCGTATACAGCCATCCATTTTCACAAGTAATTCAATTCACATTTCGGCTGATACTGTTTGTGTTATTGGAGCCACGAATCAATACTCAGTATGTTAATTCGACCTACCAGTAAGGGTGACACTGGAAATTTCCACCTCCGTCGTCTCTTTCAGAATTCACAGAAGGCACCTTCCACTTCTGGAGCGGCGGTGTTTTGCTCCCCTTTGGATGTGCAGTCCTTTCTGACATTCTCCAGAGCCTACCCCAGGCTCGAGAGACGCCCTGGCCTTTGGTGCAGTGGTGCTCAGCCCGCTCATCTACCCCTCGTCCTACGACTTATTGACATGCATAACCTTTTTGTTACTCTGGAGAAGTATCTGCGGAAGATATGAAAACATGGGCTCACTTCCTCGTCAAACTGATAACTCATTTGACACCGTGCGAAAGTAACCGGAAGAAGATCATTGACCAGGTCAGCATCTGGAGAAAAAAATGATCATGGTATCCAATTTCTTGTGAAAGATTCATTTCATTCGGGATAGCAGACTTTTCAAAGGATGCAGGACTACACACACACACACACACACATGAAAGCAATCACAGAAAATGATGCCTCATATAACTATATATATATATATATATATATATATATATATGCGTAGTAATAATATAATATATTTTAAAAACAAATAAAAAAATTTGCACGTAATGTACACATTCATTGAATGAATGCTGTATTTGACTTTGCATATCCATACTAGCAAAACCCGGCATATCATTCGACCAACAAAGAATTTTTCAGCGTTTGTAATGACCCTTATCATGGTTATCGAACGGCAAGGGCTGAATGCTACATCCTCCTCTGTAATAAATTGATTGCGCGGATTCCATACTCTTTTCCAATTTACGTACATAGGGATGTGGTTGAACATTATGAAGAGCGAATCTCTCCATGTTTATCGAAACACACAAACAATTTTGATATCTTGTTTAGGAAGAATTCAGTAACACAAACACATTAATTATAAATAATTATTAACAATAACATATATAATATTGTGTTGACAATGTGTCGTATATATATATATATAAGGCTGTATTATTCATGCCTCAAAAAATGTTCGTTTCATCTCAGTAAGCTGAAGCTTGCGCGTTTTTGGCCAACTGACCATATATGACACATCCGTCGGTAATAAATATAAATATAGGCTAAATAAAATAAAGATTGTATGATGGATCCTGCTTATCAGTTGTACTGCGTATTTCTTGTATGAATTTGAGAATCTTTTTCTTTATCATCATTTACGCAAGCTGAATGAGAGGCCTGTAAGAAAGTAATACAATGAGTGATAATTAATTTTCAAAATACTCATAGATACAAAAATATCTACTTCTTTTTTGTGTGATGTATGTTTGCTGTAGTACTGTCTCACCCATAATTGATGAATTGTATGTGCTGGTAAACGATTTCTCAGAATTTAGAAGGCATGTATCTGTGTAGAAGTGATTCCCTTCAATATTATAACCAAAGCTATTGTTAACTCAAGTAACTCACATAAGTATGTATGTTTGTCTGCTGTGACAAATATTTAAAAGACTGGAAATGATAAAAAACGAGCAAAAGATATGGAAGCAGAGGCACGACATGCCACTACCGACAAAAAATTAAGGATTGCCTCAAGCACATTCAGCAATATGAGCCCAAACTTATTGTTACTGTATATATAATCTCAAATGTTGTCTAGGCTCTGATAAGGAATCATTTCTCCAGCTGTGCGACCCGCTCACCAGCTATAACACATCTTTTTTAGCTTCATGTTTTGAAGGTAGCAAATCGCCAAGTATCTGTTAAGGCCGTGACCAGATGCATGGGTTATGAGCACATTGATGGCTCTCGGTCTCTCGAGCCAACGACACAGCTCCTCAGCTCTGCGAGCCCATCAGGCTGGCAGAAGCCCGAAATGACTATTTCAATAAGTAAGCAAGATTTGTTTGGTTTGTCGCTCTACTATTTTGTGCACTGCATAATCAGGTATTTAGCGTGGTTCGGGCGCAGCAAATGTCCGTACCGCCGGTCGGTGGCATGTGGCGCGATGAAACCCAGCCGGGTCGCCCTTGCGCTGGTCGAAGACGACTGTTTAATAGAGCGAGCAAGCAATTTTTTATCCATTCCTGATGAAAGAATTCAAGGCGATAGATGGCGGACGGTGTTCATGCGGCTGGCACATGCCTTGAAGATTAGTTATATTACGTATAACGCTACCCCCACAACGCTTCGACGTCCCAATAGCCGGGATCTCCGGGCCAAAGTGACCTCTACAAGCATTCGTAACGTCGACTCGAGCCAGGCCTATTTATCGAGCGCCGGAAATGCATTACATCGGCACTCTGAATATGTGTGACCCATGTTTATTTATGATTAGAGTCTTGAGTATGGTTAACATCAATAATTTAATTTTATCGAGCCATATTTTATTATACAGCTGACAAATTTTAACAGAAAAAATTTGGTTGATCCTTTTAAGCCATCCGTCTATCTATGGCATTTGCCGGTCTTTCACCCAAGGCCAATATAAAACGATAGGGAAAGATGCGACCAAGCTGCTCTTTGCATCCATCCATAGAGCTGTTCTTCTTTGGATTCATGCTTATTCAACGCGTGCCCTACTAACCGTCTTGTCGAAAAAATGGCAGTGTGATATTGGCGACCGTCCTGCAGGCTGCTGGAGCTGGTAATTTCTTCTGATAAATTTTGTGAAAATCACACTGTTGTGCTCAGGCACTCAAATGGCACTTTAAATGGGGCAATTGGCCGAACATGCATTGGCCCGTTTCTGCCCTGTCTGTGATAGGGCTAATGAGTTACGTTAACTGATGATAAGTACAGTTGAACTGAACCATTTATTAAGGAAAGCGAAAGCAAGTGTTCCCATAAAATGTTGCTTTTATTTTAATTGTATCCAATTTATTCAGATATTTTATTTCTAATAAGATAAAAAATGCTGAACCCTTGCAAAAATACATTTCTTCATATTCTTATAT
>BPLR01011332.1:0-35168 GCA_021605095.1 Caerostris extrusa | reverse complement strand
AATGTTTCACTTCTTTTCTGGTGTTAGGGTATTTAAAATTTAAATTAGTAAAAATTAAAATTATATTTATTATAATCTTCCTTCCCAAAAAATTACCTTCCCCTATTAGGCCACGCTGTTTCATTAAGTCTGACTTGGGCACAGCCAATTATCCACATAAACAATATTCTTTGTGCAAAGAACAAATTTTAAAAATACAATAAGCTACAGTTATATTAGACTGGGACCTACGACGTAAAAAGGATTCTAAACCACAACAAATATCCATGGTACTCGAACCCGAAACCTATTCCCCCAAACACCAGCTTCGAAAAGTAATACTTCCTTTAAATAATTTCACAATAATAAGTATTTTATCAATAAAAATCATAATTTTATTAATATATTTACTGTTATATGAATGAAAATATTTCGATTAATTTCTGCATTAATCAATTATTTTACATTAGCTGGAGAATAATAAAAATTAATAATAAAAGTATAATTAAATAAGTTTATCCTTTTACCAAGTGCAAATCAAGAATTTTAAAAGATACATTTAGAAATATCAATATAAACAATTATTTTTTATCATTTATTTCCGTTTCTATTCATCATGTGTAAAAGCTGCCCGTTTATTAATTAATCTATATTTAAAATGTCTTTCTTTGTTGCATTCATTTAGACTTCAAATAATCATCCTAACGTTTATCTGAGACAATTTCTAGGAAATATTCAATTAAGATAATGAACCTTGCTTCATTATCTAATATAATATCATGACATTATCATGTCAGAATGATATTATATTATTAGCAATTATATTATTTAGCTAATTATATTATTTGTTATGAGTAATGGTTAAAAGATAAGGTTTATTTTATGTGTTTAACTAGTTTTATATAGGGCTAAAAGAAAGGATTCCATTTGTAATTATCCATTGTTATTTCTTTTCTGTGAATCTAGGGAATTATGTTTCACTAATATAAATAATATAGTCCAAATATTAATAATATATATATAATATAGTCCAAAAGTAAGACATAGATCATACAGCATTGATTCTTCGTGACCTTTTCGCCAAAAATGAAACCTATAATGTTCCACAATCACCGTATTCGCATCGTGCGACTTGTGTCTATTCCTAAACTCCAAAAACCACTCCTGGGACGCCGTTATGGGTCAATTGAAGAGATTCAACGTGAATCGCGCTTTGAAACCATCCCTGCCAATGACTTTTTAGCGTGCATTGAGGATTGGAAAAAGTTGGCATAAGTGCATTGTGTACGGAGGGAATTACTTTGAAGTCGATGAAATAAATTTGGAAGAATAAATAAAAAAATTTTGAAAAAACATATTTGATCTTATTTATTGCGTACAGTAAACATATAACCAATTATTTTAAATATTTATATCATTTACTTCCATTTGTATCCATTAGGTTTAAAAACAGCTCCTTCATTAATTAATCTATATCTAAAATGTCTTTCTTTGTTGCATTCATTTAGACTTCAAATAATTCTCTAATGTTTATCTGCAACAATTTCTAGGAAATATTCCAAGGTTCAATATCTTAATGATAATGTCAGAATGATTATGATAATGTATTGCAAATAACTGAGTTCAATGGCTGAAGTTCAAGGGTTTTCAAGATGCACTTAGCAATACAGAAGCTCTCCCACTAATAATTTACATTCTATTGAATCATTACAGCGATGCCCACCTTAATGAATGAAGGTATCCTTATGATATAATATTACAGGACACTGATTTTCAATAGCCTCAAATTCAAATTCTGGAATACAGTAAGATGGCCTTAATTTAATTCAAGTATATTAATTTACATAGTGTATACAGATATTAGATTACGTTACAATACGCCTTTTTAAATGATTACAATTTATTATTTTATTTACAGTTCAGAAAGGATTTAAAGCTTATAAAACAGTTAAGAAGAAACTTATTTTACTTTTTTTTTTTAAATATATTATAATAATGGAGAAAAAAGTACACCACATTGGTTTTATAGGTTTCTGTCTATATATACATTTTATTCACTCTTTAGTATTCCCGTTTTAATAAAATATTATTTTAATATGCATGACAAAACATTTACCTATTTTATGTCATTTTAAGCAATATATGAATTGAATTACAAAAGGAAATCAATATCTTAAAGATGAAACTTCATTATAAAATAGGAAAATTTTACTCGAAATGGTACAAAATTTTTAGGATTTATGATGAATCTTTAAAATGTATTTCAAACGATCGCTTTTTTTGATTCTCAAGGTACCACTCACTTAAATAATTTCATAATATATATTTCATAATATGTTTTCTTTAATACGTATTTTATCTATAATAATTATAATTTTATTAATATATTTTATTATTATATGAATGAAGAAGGTTTTAATTAATTTCTTCATTAATCAATTATTTTACATTACCAGGAGAATTTCAAAGTTTAAAAGTTCAATATTTTACCATTGCACCAAATGCACATCTTAATAAGAATTTTAAAACCTACATTTAGAAATATTAATAAAATCAATTATTTTAGATATTTATATCATTTTTTTTTTCATTTGTTTCCATCAAGACTAAAAGCAAATCATTCATTGATTAATCTATATTTAAAATGTCTTTCTTTGTTGCATTCATGTAGACTTCAAATAATCATCCTAGTGTTTATCTGCAACAATTTCTAGGAAATATTCCAAGGTTCAATATCTTAATGATAATGTCAGAATGATTATGATAATGCATTGCAAATAACTGAGTTGAATGACTGAAGTTCAAGGGTTTTCAAGATGCACTTAGCAATACAGAAGCTCTCCCCTAATAATTTACATTCGATTGAATCATTACAGCTATGCCCACCTTAATGAATGAAGGTATCCTTATGATATAATATTACAGGACACTGATTTTCAATCCTCAAATTCAAATTCTGGAATATAGTAAGATAGCCTTAATATAATTCAAGTATATTAATTTACATAGTGTATACAGATCTTAGATTACGTTACAATACGCCCTTTTAAATTATTCCAATTTATTATTTTATTTACAGTTCAGAAATGATGTAAAGCTTATAAAACATTTAAAAATGTAGTTTATTTTATTTTTTTTGATAAATACCTTATATTAATGCAGAAAAAAGTACACCACATTGGTTTTAGAGTTTTCTGTCTATATATATATATTTTAATCACTCATTTAGTGTTGAAATTGTTAAAAATATTATTCTAATATATATGACATAGAATAAAAAAAAGACTTTAGTCTTTTATTTAAAATAATTTGGAATAAACAAATTATGCGATATTCAATTATTATATTAGTTTTAACAATAAAATGATAATGATAATGAACGAACGATAATGAATCGATTACGATAAAGGATAATGATAATAAACGAACGATTATGAATTTATTACGATAAAATGTAATGAATTGATTACGGAAAAGGATATGGAATTGATTATGATAAAGGAAAATGAATTGATAACGATGAAGGATAATGAATTGGCAACTATAAAGGATAATTAATTGATACGGTTTCAGATATATTGCTGATTATCATTTATTTTTAATCTATACTTTTTATTTAAATAGGCATACACTTACTAATGAAACCATGTATCTATAAGAATAAATTTATGTGAATCTTTTTTATACATTTTCTGTAATATTCCGAAAACCGACGTTAAACTTTTATTTAAAATAATTTGATGTTTTAACGCTAAAAAATGATAATGAACGAATGATAATGAATTAATAACGATAAAGAATAATGAATTGATGCTATTTTAGATTTACTGCTTAATATTATTTTTTCAATATATACATTTGATTTAAATATACATAAATGTATTACTGAAGCTATATACCAATAAGAATAAATTTACGTGATTTTTTTATACGTGTCAATACGAAATTATTTATACTGCAGCTGTTTGAATTATGCGAGTTATTTTATTCAACAGTTGGTTTTTAGACAAAAATATAAGATCAAATGAAACTAAGAAGAATGTAAGTATTGTTTTCTAGGCAAAAAAAAAAAAAATCAATACTCAATTGTTAAAATTACAATGCTTAAGCGAAATATGAATTCATATTCTCCATGCTTTTTCAATTGTTCCATGCATTTCCAGTCATTTCCGTTTAAGATTTCATAAGGTCATTCTAATATTTCAGCAACTATATATATGGAAATAATACTATAAATAACAGAAAAATGACCTAATATATATATATAGTGAGTCTAAATAAGTCTTCTTATAAAATAAATAGTATAAATATAAGGACGTTATAAGAACATTCATTTATAATCAGGATTATAAATGAGTGTTCTTGTAACGTCCATAAACAACTAAAAGGTCATATGAACTGGATAAGCTTTATTCTCTGACGAATTGTCCATATAACAAATGTCTTACTGTGATTTATCATATGGTGAAGCAATTATATACAGAAAATTAATAACTTTTTACAAGTTTCGAATGTAATACAACTGATCTGACATGATGACCAATGCTTCAAAAGTTCATTGTCGAAATATCATGTTAAATATACTTCGACAAAAATGTTTTATGAATTATACGTAATCAGTTGTAGTTAATAATTAAATTAACCTTATTGAAAAAAATTTATGTGATGAAAATGTTTTGACAGTAGATGACGAGGACTTGATATTGGGATGACTAAAACAGAATTAATTATTATTCGTATATCAAAAGTATTGTACAACAGAGAAATGGGATATTTAATATTTCATCAAATTATTCCTTTTAGATAAAAGGTTTAGAAAGTGTCCATTATTTTTTGATCTATCATCTGACATCATCATTTACATTCCCTCTATCCATCATCATCTTTCCAAACCTCATTTAACTTACATAATGAAATTATTTGCAGTAATAATAATTTAATTATTAATTATAACTCATTACTTATCCTTAATAAATCCTTATTTGTAGAAGTATTTTTAACGTGTCACGATTTTCGAAACTAAACACTTTGAAATTGAAAAGCTAAGATAATGCTTTATTTTATTCATCATTCATATTATTTGACTCTCCAATAATGACAATCTAAAAGCTGAAGGCGCATTATATGAGATGGCCTACATGTTTAACTTGTAGGGTTCCGAAAAGAGATCGTTTGAGTAAAGAGTGACAGAAACGCAAACCTTGTCTTCGCAGTCAACAAATGACAATCTTAGTCGATAATGCATCCCATAAACTACTTGTAGAGATGTCTAGTGGTGACAAATGTTTACACTAAAGCATCTATTGCGTGTTATCTAACATTGTAATCGATATATTTCTAACATTGTCTGCATGACCAACTGTCTACAATTTCAGAGGAGCCAACCTGGATTGCTTCAGTATTGGGGGAAAATTCAGAAACGTTATTTAGTAATAAAATGTCTTAAGTAATGTCACATATTCATTAATAAAATAATATTTAAGACGTAATAAGAATAGGGTACTATTTTATTTTTATTTCACCCAAAATTTAAACAATTGTTGTTATTATTTAATTTTAATTTTGCACATAGACATAAAGAAATGCATTAAATGTTTAATATAAGAAAAGAATGAATGACGAAATTTCAAGAAATAATGTTATAATGCTTTGTGTTTTTGAGAAGATGTTGATTAAATATTAAGCAAATATATTAAACTTTTAAAACTTTTTATTATTAACTATTAGCAAAATATACGTATGTAAATTAAATTGAACAATGTATTAAAATAAAAAGGATGTTTATATTGAAGGACACAATGTTGTACTATTCAATGTATCACACTTTGTTTTATACAAGTGTCCCCTTACTATCGTTGTCGCTTTTATTCATTGAATCCAACTCCTATCAGAAGAAAAAGGAATTACTCCATCATCTTCAGAGACTATTATGAACTATTAGTGGAATATACGTGTACACGTTAAATACATGAACATATATTACAATAGAAATTATTTTCATACTGAAGACACAATGTTGAACTATTTAATTATCCCACTTTGTTTTATACAAGTGCCTATTTCGTATCATCCTCCCTCTTATTTTTCAATCAAACTGGGATCAGAAGTAAAAATAATTACTCCATCATCTTCAGACTTCCATGAGCTATTAGTGGAATATACGTATACACGTCAAAAACAAGAATATATTAAAATATAAAAAGAATATTCGTATTGAAGGACACAATGTTGTACTTTTTAATATAGCACTCTTTGTCTTATACAAGTGCCCCTTTCGTATCGTCCTCCCTCATGTTATTGAATCTAACTCCTATCAGAAAAAAAGGAATTACTCCATCATCTTCAAAGAGTATTATGAATTATTAGAAAAATATACGTATGTAGACTAAATGCAAGAATATATTAAAATACAAAGGAATTTTATATTGAAGGACAGAATATTGCTCTATTTAATGCATCACACCTTATTTTATATAAGTGTCCTGTTTCTTCACAGACTATTATAAACTATTAGTGGAATATACGCGCACACCTTAAATTCAAGAATATATTGAAATACAGATTACTTTCATATTGAAGGATACAATATTGTACTATTTAATATATCACACTTTGTTTTATACAAGTACCCCTTTTGTATCGTAGTCACTGTTATTCTTTAATCAAACTCCTTTCAGAAGAAAAAAGAAATTGCTCCATTATCTTCAGAGGGAAATATTAAACTATTAGTGGAAGATAAGTTCACAGTTTAAAGTTTATATATATATATATATTAAAATATAAAGGATTTTCATGGGTGCGCAGTAGATCTACCTCCTCGTGGTGCACCTGGTAACGCTTTTTAGTAGCTAAGAGATCTACAAGTTGGCATTTTGTCTTTCTTCCCTCACTTTGATACTCTTCGAGTGCTACAGTGAAATGCTGGTGAACTGTCTCAATCCAAGCGCGCAGAGCTTTTACTGACTCTGTATGAGAAGGAAATTGATGTCTTTACTATTATGGAAGCTAATTTGACAACCGACTGTCTGCGAAACCATCTTTACAGAATTTGTTCCTTCCCCTATATGAACCTCTGGAGAGGCCATGGACTTCACGCTTCTACTTCACTATTCTGCTCTGAGCAAGACTTTTCTCGCCGAGCGATATTGGGAGGCTAGAGATATGTTAGATTAATGAACTCTGTTTCAGCATGTTTTGTTGTATTCTCTGTTCTTTTTTTTTTCTTTTTTGTTGTTCTTTTTATTGCCGTAATTGTTCATAATCTGCCATTGGAAATAAAAAAAAAAAAATAATAAAAAAGAATTTTCATTTAGAAAGTCACAATATTTCAAAATTCAATATATCACATCCTTGTTTTATGCAATATATCACAACCCATTTTATTTTCGTCCTGCTTACTCTTCAATCAAGTCTGATCAGTCGAAGTTATTACTACCTCATCTTTAGAGACCATTATGAACTATTACTAAAATATACGTATGCACTATATACGTATAATAAATTACAAAAAGATTTTCATATTGAAGGACACAATGTTGCACTATTTAATCTGTCACACTTTTTTTCATTTAAGTGCCCTTCGTATCTTCGTCCCTTTTATTCTTCAATTAAACTCGTTCATCTTCATAGACTTTTTGAACTATTAGTAGAATAAACGTGTACACGTTAAATACAAGAATAAACTAAAATATAATTTATTTGCATACTGAAGGACACAAGTTTCACAATTTAATATATCACACTTTGTTTCATACAAGTGCCCCTTTCGTTCCTCTTATCCTTTAATAAAATCCGATCAGAAGAAAAGGAATTATTCCCTCTTCAGAAACTATTATTAACTATTAGTGGAATATACGTTTGCATATTAAATACAGGGATATATTTTTAAAAAATTTCATATTGAAGGACACAATGTTGCACTATTTAATAGATCACACTTTTTTTATGCAAGTGCCCCTTTCGTCCCTCTTATTCTTCAATCAAACTCCGATCAGAAGAAAAAGGAATTACTCCATCATCTTCAGAGACTTCATTGATAAAATACATAAAACTCTTCGTTATCAGTAGAGGGTTTTCTTCTGGTAAATCCTCCCCGTAGTAGATCCGACGAAAATAAACGAAATTGAAGCCAGGAAAACGGGAGAAGAAAAGGAACGAGGAAACAAAATATAAGTGAAATCAGTCCACTCTATCTAAGGTGGGCCCGGTGTCAGCACTCGTTGTCAAGTAATACAGTACAGTCCAGATCTCTTAATCTTCTCATGCATAAATTTAAATGGAAATTTTTCTGAGAAAACTTGCGAAATTGCGTTTCAAAGAGAGCAGCCTTTAAAAGTCCTCTGGGGGATGGACCGAAATTGCGAATATCACATGGTTGTACTTTGCATAAGGAATGCATCAAGCAGAAAAAGGGAAGGCACAGGATATTTGGTTAAGAGAAAACAAAGCATGACGTTTCCTGGAGAATGGATATATGGCGTGCATATGGATTGCATCTGCCCAGTTTTTTTCACCCTCTCTTTTTGATGTCCCGGAATGGCATTCGGTATTGTTCAATCCGATTAAAAGTCAGTCTGCTTCCGAGTCTAGACTGTAATAAAATTATGCGAGTGAAAGGACTTTAGATTTGGAAAGCACCTGTGAAAAAGTTCTTTTTGTTTAATTCCTTAAATAGTTCATGATTTCCTTTAAAGGTTACGCAAAATATCTATCATTAGTTAGTGTGATGAAATAAGATATTAGAGAGGTTTTGCATAACGTTTTTTATAGTCCGATATTTTTTTCTCCCTAGCGCGCATACTCATATGAAACATTAATACAGATATGCATGCGCAATAGTGCAATATTTCCTATGAGCATGCGCGCTAGGGAGAAAAAAATATCGGACGATAAAAAACGTTATGCAAAAACTCTATATTAAGTTTATCTGTAACGTTAAGTTATTTCATTTACAAAACTAAAATTATACTATTTTGTGATAATAATTCTGATTTCATAATAAATATTTTTAATAAATTTTCTATTGAATAAAAATGCTAAAATTTATGTTTCTTTTTTGGGGATTTAAAGTTATAGTTTAGTACTGCAGGATGGTTTTAATTATAGCCCCACGTTGAAAATTCTGCATAAAAAGAACCACTCGTCACACTGAGTTCAAATTTAAAATGAAGATATTTTAAAAGGGGGAAATGGTACGGCATCAAAAAGCAGTTCCAAAGTGTATTAATAGATGGAGCTGTAAGCGGCATAAAGAACGTGAATCCGATTGAAGTCTGTCTGCTTCCAAGTCTAAACTGTAATAAAATTATGCGAGTGAATAGGACTTTTTAGATTTGGGAAGCACCTGTGAAAATATTTCTTTTGTTTAATTACTTAAGTAGTTCATGATTTCCTTTAAAGATTAAGGAACGTTAGTTAATGTGATAAAATAGGATATTAAATTTATTGGTAACGTTAAGTTGTTTCATTTACAAAACAAAAATATTGATAATATTTTGGGATAATAATTCTGATTTCATAATAAATATTTTTAATACATTTCCTGTTGAACAAAAAAAAAAAACTAAATTTATGTTTCTTTTAGTGATTCAAAGTTATAGTTTAGTTATATGTTGGTAATTCTTAGCTAATGAGAACTTAGCGTGATATGGATTGAATTTGTCAATTTTTTTACTCCACACTTTTTGTGGTGTAGCTGAAAAGTATTCTATATTAAGTTTCAGAATAATCAAGTCTGAACTTTTATAAAATGTTCTACAAGTGAAAGAATTATTGATTTGGAATGTACCACTAAGAAAGGTATTTTTTTAATTTCTGAAATATCAAGATTATTCATGTTAAATGTTATAAAAGCATCATTTAGTTTGTTAATATATAACAAATTAGTTTATCAAAATAGTATAACAATATTAGTTATAAGTTAAACCATTTCATTTTCAAACAAAATTAATAATAATGCATATTTTATTGTAAAATTTTCTTTAGTTTCCTATTCATTAAATTGTAGTTTGTTTTGATTTTGGGTTCTGATTACCTATACTTATTTTTCCCTCCTTTTTGATGTGCCGGAATAGCATTCGTTGATGTTCATTAGACTGAAGTCCGTCTACTTCTAAGTCTAGACTGTAATAAAATTATGCGAGTGAAAGGTTTTTAGATTTGGGAAGAACCTGTGAAAAAGGTTCTTTTGTTTAATTCCTTAAATAGTTCATGATTTCTTTTAAAGATTAGGCTAGGTAAGTCAATGTGATATAATAAGATATCTAATTTATCTGTAAAGATTAAATTATTTCATTTACAAAACAAAAATATCGATAATATTTTGTGATAATAATTCTGTTTTCATAATAAATATTTTTAATAAATTTCCTATTGAACAAAAAAAGCTAAATTTATATTTCTTTTAGGGATTTAAAGTTATAGTTTAGTGATATGTTGGTAGTTCTTGGATAACGAGTACTTAGCGTGATATGGATTGAATTTGCCGATTTTTTTTATTTCACTCTTTTTCACTTTTTTTTTGTTGGTTAAAGGTTGTTGTTATTGTTTGGTACAGCCAGTCTATACCAGGTCTGAACTCTTATAAAATAAATTTATACGTTAAAGAAATTATGGATTTGAGAAAGTACCACTAAAAAGGTATTTTTTTTATTTCTTAAATATCATGATTATTTACAATTTAAAACATTAGTTAGTTTGATAATACGTAACATGTATATAACATAACTAAATTTGTTATCTTAATTTAACAAAACTAACTGGTTTCGTTAAAATAAGATGCAAATTTAATTTTAAGTTAACTCATTTCGTTTTCTACAAAAGTAATAATAATCCATACTTCATAGTAAAATGTTCTTAAGTTTCCTATTCATTAAATTGTACATTGTTTTGATTTGGGTTCTGATTACCTATGCTGATTTTTTTCTATTTTCCTCTTTTGTTATATGTCAGAATAGCTTTCATTGACATTTATTTGATTGAAATCAATTTACGTCAAAACATTGATTGTATTAAAATTTTAGAATGAAAGAACTTTGATTTGGGAAGCACCAGTGAAAAAGTTTCGTTTTGTTTAATTCCTTAAATAGTTCATGATTTTCTTTAAAGGTTTACTCAAAATGTCGCATCAGAGCTAAGTAAGTGCCAAAAATAAGATATCATCAGCTAACATAAGATATTAAATTTATTTGAAAAGTTTAATTATTTCATTTACAAAACAATGATATTTTGTGATAATAATTCTGATTTCATAATAAATATTTTTAATAAATTTCCTATTGAACAAAATAACTAAATTTGTGTTTCTTTTAGTGATTATACGTAATAATATGTTGGTATTTCTTAGCTATTGAGTACTTAGCGTGACATGCATTAAATTTGTCGATTATTTACTCTTTTGTGTAGCTGAAAAAATTCCATTAAATTTTTGAATGCAGCCAATCTATATCAAGTCTGGACTTTTATAAAATTTTCTACAAGTGAAAGAACTATGGATTTAAAAAGTACCACTAAGAAAAGCAGTTTTTTACTTCTAAAATATCATGATTATTCACGTTGAATGCTCTAATAACATTAGTTAGTTTGTTCATATATAATATTAGTTAGTTTTCAAAAATATGATAATAAAATTAGTTATAAGTTGAACCGGTTTTTTTGGTGTAGCTGAAAAAATTCCTTATTAAATTTTTAATACAATCCCGTCTATATCAAGTTTGGACTTTTATAAAATTTTCTATGGAACTATGGAATTGGAAAGTGCCACTAAGAAAGGTATTTTATTTCATAAATATCATGATTATTCACGTTAAAATAACATTAGTTGATTTGCTAATATATAACATTAGTTAGTCAAAATAGGATAAAAAATTTAGTTATAAGTTAAACCGTTTTATTTTTCAAACAAAATTGAAAGTAATCCATAATTTATAACAAATTTTTCCAAATTTTCCTATACTTTAAATTATAGTTTGTTTTGATTTTCAAAAAAATTGATAATCTTTGTGAAAATGATACTGATTTCTAATAAATTATTAACAAATTTCTTATTAAAAAGATAAGTTAAATTAATGATTCTTTTAGTGATTTAAATTTATACTTCATAACACGTTGGCATTTCTTAGCTAATGAGTATTTAGCGTGACATGGATTGAATTTGTCGATTGTTTAATTTACTCTTTTTTGGTGTAGCTGAAAAGAATTCATTATTAAGTTTTTGAATACAACCTGTCTACATGATGTCTGGACCTTTATAAACTTTTCTACAAGTAAAGAACTATAGATTTGGAAATTACCACTTAAGAAAGGTATTTTTTGTTTCTAAAATAGGATTATTCAGTTAAATATTATAATAACATTATTTAGTTTGTTACTGTGATATTAACCTTGAGTCATTTTTTTCTAAAATTACAATTAAGTTAATTTGTGGTTTCTTTTGATTATTTTAAATTTATTAGGTACCTGATATGTTAGAAATCTACTTTTATGTTAGATCTTGTTCTGAAAAAAAAAATTGTTGATTTCTGTCGAGTATTACCGTTATATGTACTCATTTGTTTATTTTATTTTTATTTCTCTCCTATTTGGTAGTTAGTACATCTATTAAAAAGACAGTCTGAACTATTATAAACTTAAACAAGTGAAATAACGCAGGATTTACGACACAAGATATGTGGTTCGAATTTCGAAAATCAGGAGAGGAAATAATATGGAAATTTTGTGCGTTAGTTAATATATTAAAGTAAGAAAATGGTTAATTTTTCATTGAATCATTTTCCTGTTTTTTAAAAAAATAAATTTAAAAGTATTTAGATGCTGACTTTAAAGTGAATTTTACGTTTATTTTTTGTTTTTCTATTTAATAAAACCCTCTAATTTAAAGTTACAGATCTAGTTAAGACACTTGTGTCGAAACTTGTATTATCAAAGTTTCGACACATGTGTCTTAACTAGATCTGTACTAACATATTACTTGTCTAAATCTTATTAATTGTCTAAATCTATTAAATATTCATATTAAAGGGATTAAAGAGATAATGTATGTATATCATGTTATAGATTGCATTTGAATTTTTTTGTAATTTATTTTCTGCGTTGTGTAATGCAAACCGTTATTATACCTTTGATAATTGCCAGTATATATTTAAGCTAGGACTATAATAATATTTTTTAATTGAGAATTTCATATTTGGTAGGGAAACAAATTCAAAGACAAAAATCAGGAATTTCATGAATAATTTTAAATTTGAAAATTTAAAGGTAAGTTATCTTATTTAACCATTTATATTTACAGTAAGATAAATTCAAATATAATATCCTCATTATTTTATAATTATGCCCTATTGTTGATTATGAGGCAAGAGTTTAATGCCCCAAAAAATGAGCTAAATACGTCCAATAGTCATCAAGCAGTTTTTGGCATTTTATGATTTGGTCTATTAGAATAATAACTGGAGTTGACAGGGTTCATTGGGGAATAAGAGATTGTTATGGATTCAATTTCTGTTAAACTGATTCTCATCAACAATACACTTTAATATCATCATCGGATTAGGATGTGTAGATATTTCCATGTTTCCCCCACTGGCAATATGTGAGCCAATCATCAAGACTTTCAATAAGGCATTACGGACCACTTTTAGTTTAAAGGGGTTAAATATAACAGACTATTTTGAGCACATAGATTTCTACTGCTGTTCTATAGATAATTATAAGCAATTGTGAATTTCAACAATAACCCAACTAACTCCTTAGAACTACAGCCCACCATAGTCTGTAGTGTCTGACAAATACTGGCAGATTTCGAGACAGGAGATTTTTTACTTTTAGAGGGTGGGGCTGTCAGTAATACAGCCAACACTCTACAGTGCTATTAGACTGGGAACTAAGCTCTAAATTACCACTACAAATATCAATATCACCTCCGGCACTCGAACTAAAAACCTGTGGCACCCTGCGACAGAGAATTACAACAATAAATTAATAAAATTTCCTCGTTAGTTTAATTTTGAGGTTGTATCAAATAAATGAATATAAATACTTATCCTTACATATAGTCAACAATGTATAGTTAGCATTATCGTAGTATTAAAGGCTATATAGTTTTTCTTATTCTATTGAATTTATTAATTATACAATGTTAGTAACTTGCACAAAAAGTATAAATTACCTATTTAATTTTGTTAAAGGATATACAATTAAAATTTATAAAAAAATAGATACTTGTTTTCAGTTAATTTTTAAATGTACAGTTTAAAAACTTTAAAAATTAAAAATTTATTAAAAAATAGAAAAGTCATATATTTTTTCAAAATTAAATTTCATATAATTGTACATGAATCATATTTCTTTTATAATTGATATTATTTTTTTCTCGGAATATTTTGTAACTAACGATTTAAAAAAAAAATTACAAATTTTACATCCAATGAAAAAAATTTTCTGGATAAATTGTTTTGTCTTAAAATGTTTCGGATCATATGGTTAAGTTATATTATGCTATCTTGATTAATAATATTTGTTATTATTACGATAACATTGAAGCGTCAAAAGTAACAACATGAGCATACAAAAATTAAGATTCATTGCTATTATTAATACATAATTAATTTATTGTTATTATTAATATTTATTAAAGAAGATTTTTTTAAATATTTACAAAACTATTGTAGCAGTAATATACTGCATTAAATAAATTAAAATTTGCTAAGATTTGGTTAATTAATTTAATTTCAAACCATGACTAATGTACTTTGTATTAATTAAACATTACATTAATTAATTTAAACATTACATTTTTAAAGGCCATAAAATTTGTAGTTTTCAAATCTTTGTCTATCATGAACATTATTTTTTTCTTATAAGATAGGATGATATTCAAATAGAATATGTGAGGGAAAAAATGGAGATATAACCAATTACCTCTGCTTCTCTGGTGGTTCAATCTCTCCTTTTTTTATTAATATTTTCAAACATTTTTATTCTTCTTTTGATGTTCTCCACGCCTCAGCCCCGTACCTAGGGATATGTAGTGCCCTACCAGTTAGAAAGTTGAGAAATATCGGCCAGCCTCATGTAGACCACTTGAGGGGGGGCAGTGCCTTTCATGGGTACTTTTAGGGATAAAATATCTTATGGGAGAAAACTAGAAACTTCAAACAGGCAGTCTGAAATTTAATAATAGGTGTTCTGCCACATTGTCACAATCCCCGTCCAATCGCCTCGTTTCTGAAAACACTGACTGAAAAGAATGCCTCAGTTCTACCTCACGCTGGTTGCGGACATTTTCGACTGGGCCACGAGTCCACCAAACATTTGTGTTCTACTTGACAAAAAAACTAGACGTCAAATAGATTCTGATCATGAAATCTTAATCGATCTGATAATCGATTAAGATTACCGATCTTAATCGATAATTCTGATCATGAAATCTTAATTTATAGGTATTTTCAAATAAGTACAGCAACACTGATACCATGTTCACATTGTTTAAATGAGGAATTCTAAAATTTAAAGTATACTATTCAAAAGTTTAGATTAACAAAAATTAACATGGAAAAAATGTAGATATAAATAAAATACCTTTTGTCTCATCTAGAGTTCAATTATTGATTTTTTGTATAACATAATAATCTCAAACTAATGTGTTACACTTGAGAAAAAGTGACCAAGAAGTCTGAGAATTCTGGCGCAGAAATTTTCTATTTTATAGAGATATACTCAAAAAGGCTGCACTTCATTACATCGACATTGCTTTCGAAAGAATTCTACAACTCAAAGTAGCATTCATGGAAAAAAGAACCGATATTTAACCAATTATTTCCGCCTCCGCTAGTAGTTCAATTTGCTTTTGAATGAAAATATCTAATTTATTTATTACTGCAATTGAGAAAAAAACAAGAAACCAGGAATACTAAGAATTCTAATCATGAAATCTAATTTATAAAATTTTCCCCCAAAATGGCAGCAATGCTCCCACAAAAAAAATATACAAACTAAAATGGTATTCATAAAACAAATAAACTATTAACCTCTTCTTCCTCTAGCAATTCAAACCAAAAAACAATCTCAAAGCAAACATTTGCAAACAATCTCTAACATCTGAGTTACGTTTAAGAGAAATCAAGAAACCAAGAAAACTGAAAATTCTGGTAATAAAATCTCCTAATTTATAAGTTTACTCACGAAAGGCCAACACTTCATAATATCCATATTATTCCACGAGGAAGTGACAAACATGAATAAATAAAGAGATGCAACCATTTACTTCTTCCTCCTCTAGTAGTTCAATTTCCTTGTTTATGAAAATTTCTCAAAAATCTTTTTTTTTACAGCTCTGAAAAAAAAAAAACAAGCAAGAATGAACAAGGAAGCAAGGAAGGCTGATAATTTTGGCCTGGAATTCTCTTAATTTTAAAACTTTTTGCAAAATGACAACACTTTTAACCCACAATATTCCTACGATTAGTACTTTTGTACCTAATCAATAGGATTAAAAGCTTAAGAAACTTCTCTTATTCACAAAGTATCAGATAGCGGCATCTTCGCAAACAAGGCTTTCCGTCAACCTGGCAAATCGTCGTCAAAATTCTACAAATTAAATTGACATCATAAATCGAAAAAAAGAGAAGTAAACTAATTAATTCTAATGACTCTAGCACATCAATTCAACTGTTTATCAAACAATCTCAAACCATTACATTAGATATGCGTAAAATATAAAGATTGAGAATAATGGAGATGAAATCTAATTTATAAGGCAAATTCACAAAAATTTAGTATTTCTTTGTTTTCACATGATATCACTTACTATACCAATCAAAAAGCAAAACAGAAATATAAACCGAAAACCTGTATCTTCTACAGCTATTAATTCAACCATTCGCATGTGCAAATCTCAAACATTTGTGCTATTCAAGAAAAAACCTATCCACACATTCAAATCGATGACAGTGGAGATTCCATTGTAATATTTCCTTGTTTCTAAGTACCATCAATATGACATTGCTGACCACTTTAAATATGACAGCACATGGAGCACAATAATTTCTTCTACTTCGCTATATATAATTCCCCAAATAGCACTAACCAAATACCAAAATCAGCGGAGGTGTACACACTTTAAATATGTAAGTAAAAATGGAAAAATAGTGACAAAAAATGTAAGTCAATTACTATATAAGTACCATCAATGTGACATTGCTGACCACTTTTACTTTGATGATTTAAATATGACAGACCACATAGAGCACCCGAATTTCTTCTACTTTGCCATATATTATTTACCAAATAGCGCTAAAATAATACCAAACTCAACGCGAGTATGTGTTAATGCGGCTTTTGTGAACCACAAATTGAGGTTTCATTGGGGTTGGACCAATCAGAAATATCACAAGTGATAAAATTCCTGAAACTTCATTAATCATTCGAATTTATTTTGGCAATTAATACTTAATTTCATAAATATATTAATCAAATATTCCACACATTGTTTCACAACAATGCAAGAACATAATAAACTAATGTTAAAGTAACATCTGCATTCTTAGTGTAATTATTTGTGTCATTTGCATATTCATTTATCTTAGAATATCTCACCAGATGTCAAAAAAAAGCTGTGTCTAATTATCATTTTAATTTTCCCGAAGATTATTAATGTTTCAGTTTTAATTATCCTTTGAAAATTGTCCCTTATATGCCGGGAGCATTTTAAATTATTAACTATGGTGTAGAGAATTTTAACTCATTCTTTGGAAACATCTGCTTAAATTTTGTTTAACTTTTCGAACTCATTATACAATTTTTAATTTTTGTATTTGTCTAACCTACTTTAATGCTTGAGTAAATTGAGAAATAATAAGAACAAAAAATAAGTTTAAAGTCTTTTAAATTATTATTTATGAATATAAGTGAATCTAAATTATATAGCATATTTATTATGAAACTTGAAAAAGAGATTTTTGAATTAGTTTTTAAGAAAATAAAAAAAAAAAAAAATAGTAAAAAAAAAGTTTCATAAATATAAATTATGCATTATGTTTTTATTGAATAAAATTATCATTATAAAATATAGTGCATTATGTAATATACATATTTTAAATGATAATTCTATTAAAATATAAAAAAAAATAATTTCTTAAAACGTTTAACGTAACTGGCGTATTTAAATTTTAAAGATTCAAATTTAATTATTAATGAATAAATATTAAAAATTAATAATATCTACATTGCTCCAAATACTTAGCTCATTTTTTTTATATTGTAACTGCTTTTTTTCATTCCTGTGTTTAACATAATTTCATATTTTTATAAAAACCTGATAGCGGTGATAAAATTTTTAATGTTTTCCTTAAACTTGGGATGCTGAATTTGTTAAATAGTTGTTAAACAGTACTTGGATAAGAGAAAAACACGAAAGTTTTGACATATATTGATCTATGGTATGGAAATAACATCTAGCATCTATGATATGGATATAATATGTAGCATCTATGGAGTGGACAATATCAAGCATCTATGGTATGGAAATAACATCTAGCATCTAGGATATGTACATAACATCTAGCATCTATGATATGGACATAATATGTAGCATCTATGGAGTGTACGTAATATCAAGCATCTATGGTATGGAAATAACATCTAGCATCTAGGATATGTACATAACATCTAGCATCTATGATATGGACATAATATGTAGCATCTATGGAGTGTACGTAATATCAAGCATCTATGGTATGGAAATAACATCTAGCATCTAGGATATGTACATAACATCTAGCATCTATGATATGGACATAATATGTAGCATCTATGGAGTGGACGTAATATCAAGCATCTATAGTATGGAAATAACATTTAACATCTAGGATATGTACATAACATCTAGTATTTATGATATGGACATAATATGTAGCATCTATGGAGTGGACGTAATATCAAGCATCTATGGTATGGAAATAACATCTAGCATCTAGGATATGTACATAACGTCTAGCATCTAGATATGTACATAACGTCTAGCATCTATGATATGGACATAATATGTAGCATCTATGGAGTGGACGAAATATCAAGCATCTATAGTATGGAAATAACATCTAGCATCTAGGATATGTACATAACATCTAGCATTCATGACATGGACATAATATGTAGCATCTATGGAGTGGAAGTAATATCAAGCATCTATGGTATGGAAATAACATCTAGGATATGTACATAACATCCAGCATCTATAGTATGACATAATATAGACTGAAAGAATTCATTACTAAAATTAAACATTAGATGAGTGGAGGATTCTAACACGTCAGATGTTCGTTCCAAATTGCATTAGGCATGTGATTACCATTGGCATTCGTTATTCTTTTTATCCAAAATATAGTTTAGATGCTTTGGTGGTTCATGCGCAGACATATAATAAAATAATTGTTTCCAAATTCGGCATTAATAAAACATTATAAATACAGTTAATTCTAAATCAATTGAAAAGACATTACATTTAAAATAATTTTTTTTTACATGTTAACACAATATTATTCTTCATTGGCACAATATCTCCTCGATAGACCAAGGCCGTGTGTCTACTAACATATTTTGATACAGGAGATATTTTCTTTTACAGGGTAGGGTCGTCAGCAGTACTTCCAGCGTTCTATAGCTATTAGACCAGAATCTACAGTTTAAAGGGCATTCTGAACCACTGCAGACATCGGCCTGATAGCGACTTGGCTAGTTTTCTGGCCTTTGGTACCATAGGCATTTTAAATTGGAGGAATCCATTTTAAACCGCCGGTCCTGGTCTAATTAGTTCAAAGTGGGCATAAATGGCTGTAGAGCGACAAATCAAACTACTGCAGATATTCATGGCATCACCGGGATTTTAACACGAAACCTGTGGCACCGAGCCTTAGTCATCGGCCGTCATGTCCCAGTTAGCCCATTATTACATGTTCGTTTTTATTTGCATTCAGCGGCCATTACGTTTTCCAAATGAACTACTCAATTGGTCACCACCTTTAGAGGAAAACTGTCTGCGCTTAAAATTCTTCTTTCTTTAACATGAATATTTCTTTAGCATATATGAATTATGCAAATAATTATATAAAATTTTGCCTTAATCAAAAAAGTATTTACAAATAGATATTACTCTTATAGATACGATATATATTCATATTGACACGAGGTATATATCCATATTGACACGATATATACCCATATTGACACGACAATAATTATTTGCACTATTTTATTTCAAGACAAAAGAATAACAACCTTTATATCTCTTACTCTTTAAGAAACGTAATCAAATAGATATTGTTCTTATTGACACGATATATACCAATACTGAGACGAGAATAATTATATGCACTATTTTGTATCAAGACAAAAGGTTAACACCCTTTCCGTCTCTTACGCTTAAAGAAAATGTGATCATGCGCAAACATAGTTTTCTTCATTCCAAAATTGATTCTCATTTTTCCATAATATATTCACTGCCTTTTGAATTTTTCCTTGTGATGGAATCACCCCTCCCTCTGAGGCATGCTTTTCAATTTCATTTCTTTTCCTGCTGTTCCATCACTCATTTCACAAATATTTCCCCCACCTCGCACGAGACCGCTTTTTTATCTCTGAACCCTCTCTTTTGTAAGGAATAGAAAAAAATGAGAGCCCCTTTTTGTAAAAGAATGAACTTGAACTACAAAGCTCTCCGGTACGGAGACGAAAATATATTAAGACATAATAAATGAAGGAATAATAGTACGTAATGATATGGAAGATGCATTAATCTGGAAACATTTAGATTCATGAACATTTTCTACCAAAAAACTTTTGAAGAAAAAAAAAATGGTGTTATTTATTTTTGAATACAATTCTTCACAAGATTAAAAGGTCCAAGATTTCATTTATGGATGTATGTATTATTTATATCATTTATTTCTATATTTTTATCATATTCAAAATAATGTATAGTTTTATTGACATGATAAAACTTTTCCTAAATATTTTACTTCATAATAGTAGTTGTATTTCTACTATATTTTTCTTAAAATTTAGCAAGTTAAAATTTTAATAAATAAAAAATAATGAAAAATAATGAAATATGAAATAAAAATTAATGAAATAAAACTTAAATTAATGAAAACAAGAAATAGAAATAAATAGAAATCATGAAAGAGTAATTAATGTTTTAGTATGTACCTTATGCTATACTATATATACTCTACTATATTTTCTAGACATCAAAAATAAAACGGGACAGCATTTGTTACAATGCTTACCTAATGATATATTGCTACTGCTCAAATATCTGTAGTTTACTTATGATTCGGTCTGTTTAGTGTTTATTGTAACCTGGGAGACATGAAATAATCATTTTCTGTTTCCAATCTGACGTTTCATATTGTCAGTTATATGGGATATCTACTAGACTAGGTGTTAGCCAGAATTGCTCGATTACACACACATACTAGCATGGCATAGTTATTTTGAATGAACATCTCCAAGTGCTGATAGTTCATATCTACTAGGCTTCTTTTAAAACCAATGGATGAATCTTTCTGATGACATATTTATTGTGCCTACATGGAAGTAGAGATGGAAGTTTTCTGCTCGCCTTGTTTTTAGATTTGTTATTGTTCTCAAGTTCCACTCACAGATGCTGTGAAAAATTCAGCAACAATAGCAAGACAATTTTTAGAGATAGCTGCCCTACATTTGTGTGTCGTATGGCACAAAAACTAGAAACCTCTTACCCGAATATCGATTATCAACCTTGAATCGTCATCGGTTTCCCTTGCTTTAGAAAACAATGACTGCACTCATACTAAGCATCTACACACCACTAGCTTGGATATTGGCATATTATTAAATACTTCATCTAATGTATAAACTCCTCATGATATAAATATGTATTCTAATTGCAAAACCACATGCAAATTAATAAATGAACGTTAATAAATGATATTTAAAATTAATTGTTCTTCGTGCATTTCTTAAATGTGATACTACTCGGCTAGTTTCAGTAATGTGCTCTAGTTAGCTTGAAAATAATATCCGATTCTACTAATAGCCTGAACTACAATTAATATATTTGGGCGTCATTATTTTGTTAAACATAGGTGAGTATCGTGTTCCCCTTAGTGATAGCACGAATAGACCACCTTCGAAGGATCAGGGGACGACAATGCCTTCCGAATGATTGATGGATGATACGTGCCTTCCTTCTTTAGATGTAACTCCCTTCGCATTTTTCCTATTCCATGATAGAAAATCCTGATCACTATCATCAAGTATCCTGATTATATGTATGATACCTTTTACAAATATGAGTGAATACTTATTAAACGGGTGATTACTTATACACATTAATACACATTACACATGGTAAATACTTATTAAAAATGGTGAACACTTATTAAACATGGTCAATACTTATTTATACATGGGTGAATAATATTATTATACATGTGTGAATATCGTGTTTCCCTTATGGATGCCACGAATAGACCACCTTCGAAGGATCGGGAAACTGCATTGTCGTCCGAGTAGCATTGACGATATTTGCCTTCCTACTTCTAGATGTCATTCCCCACATTTCCCTATTGCATGGCAGATGACCTTGATACCAAGTTGACCGATTATCGATATGAGAGAGATTGTTACGCACGTTATTGTTAAACATAGATGAGCATCGTGTTACTTTTTATTGATGACACTAATAGCCAAAATTCGTAGGATTAGAGGACGCCATTGCCTTCCAAGTAGCTTTGACGATATTTGCCTTCCTACTTTTAGAATAACTTCGCATTTTTCTATTCCATGGGTTAATATCCTAATCACTATCACCAAGTATCCCGATTATCGAAATTATACATTTTTACATACGTTATTTTTATACTTAGATGAATATCGTGTTTCCCTTATATTGTCATGTATATGCCACCTTCGAAAATTCAGGAGATGGCATTGCTTTCCAGTGGTATCGAGGATATTTGCTTTCCCGGTTTTAGATGTATCTTCCTCGCATTTGCCTAGTGAGTCAGAGGAAACCCTGATCCCTTTCACCATCTTTTCTCATTATCGATATGAAACATTTTTACATGCGTAGTCACTATCGCAAAATGGAACCCTAGTTTCTGAAAGCAGTGTTACAACACTTATGTTACAGATTCAACGTAAGACATTCCGCTCGCTAATTACACAAGCTCCCCAATACAGATTTTGTACTGAGACTTAAATAAATTAGTAATTTAGCTAGAGTTGCTAAGTCATTTAAGTTCAGTAAATCTCAGATAATTTAATAACAATAAATGTTATAATCAATGAAATCATATGCGCAACGCAATATCGATAAATCGTTAAGAGTACCATCTGGTTACATAATTTTCTATAATCGGAAGAGTTCGTTAGTATTGGTTGAATATGTATTTTAAATGAAATAAAATAATGAAATGAAATGCATTAGGTATTAAAATATTTCTAAAAATCAAAACATTGATGATGTTGTATAAATCCCAAACTTTTAATATACTGTATAAATTGTTATATGCATAAATTCCTAACTCTTATGTGGACGCATAGCATAAAGTTTTCTAAAAAAATAATAACTAGATTCCCAATAAAGTTGCTAAAAATTTAGTAATAGCAAAAAGATGAATAATTATTTTTAGTATGTTGTTGTTCAAAATACTATCACACATATTTTTGTCGTTATTTATACAAGTATCAGAAAATGACTTTCATATATTCAGAGAATGTATGAAAAGTAAATAAATGAAATTTGGTTCAACTATAATACTTTTAAAGTCAGATTTTTGTTCAACAGTTAATTCTTCTTATGAAATGAATGAAAAATCTTGAATTTATCATGAAAGTTAACTAGCCAAATTTCCCTAATATATTAACTAGCTAAATTTCCTTTATTAATGTTGAAATATCACGTTCATTAATTATATTCTACTTCTTCAAATCTTAAATATTTCACTGAAAACTTTCTTTTTCAAAAATCTAACGTAAAAATAAAAACATATTTAATCCCCTTATTTTAAGTTATCATTACGTCCGCTATTGCATTCCACTCCACGCGCATTGCCAGCTATAAATCACTTTGCGTCCTGTTTCTTTACAAAATGCATCCCTGCCTCTCAACAAGTTCTTCAAAACTCAAACTTTTGATAGGTAGATAAATTTCTTTCTCGCCCATTTTTTCTGATATGGAAAAATAAAACAAAAAAAAAACTCTAGAGAAAGAGAAAGAAACACGAGAATGGTGGGAAGAAAAATAGAGAGAGAGAGAGAGAAAAAAAACTATGCCATCTCCAGTCTATGATCGGATTTGGAGAGACCTCCATCTCGTAAAGACGTGAGCTGACAACTGATGCCTCTATGGGATGCCAGCGGTTATGAGGGCCGTGGCAAGAAGAAAAGTGACAGTGTTCGTCACACGAGGCGAGAAACGCGAGAAAAATCGAGGAGGAAATAACGTGAGAGAAGAGTGGGAGTTGTCACAGAGTGATTGTTTCCTTGCATGATTGCAATTACGCGAGGTGTCTGTGCGAGGAACTACTTGCTTCGGCTGTCAAATTGTTTCTACAAATATGTAACAATTGAAGCACATTTCTACCTTTTACTTCTGCATTCTGAACTGACGTAAGGACATAACAGCTTAAAATGGCTTTGCTTTTACGTCTAACTGCCATTTTTAGAAGAAAAAAAACAACAGTAATATATTAGTCAATATGTTGCCAAATTTATACAGATGGATATCTATAGATGGGAACTTGCATGGTCATGAACAATTTCTTGCTGTCTTTCTTGTCTTTTTTTTGTTATAACTTTCTTGTCTTTGAAAACACGTTAGTCGAATTATTAATATTATTTATATTCGAATGATTTGTTTGTGGCTAGCTGCCATTTTCAGAAGGAAAAAAGTTATTGTACCCGAATAAATGATACAGATGTATATCTATAGATGAGGACTTGTATGATTATGAACAATTGTGTGTATTCTTTTCAATGCCTACTATTAGTTCACACTCTCCCTATGTATATATATATATTGTTCAAATTTTCAATAGTCAATAAAAAATTTTTAAACATCCACTCAAATTCAAATAAATTTTTTGAACTTGTAGTGGATGACACTTGATGTTAATACACATTTTCAAATATTAATTCCTTAGTTAAATTTAAATATTTATTTTAGTTTTTTTTTTTTTTAGATTTAAGTTGCATGCATCTAATAATAGATGGCGCCAGAAGTAAGAGGAAAATTTAAACTTTATTTGTAACGCACTTTTATGCAATATAGTGAAAAAAAAAGTAGGAATTGACTTTAAAAAAAAGTTTTTATATTACTTTTTTGTCATAACTTTCTTGTCTTAGAAAAACAATGTTTGTCACATGAGGCGAGGAAACGCGAGAAAAATCGAGTAGGAAATAACGTGAGAGAAGAATGGGAGTTGTCGCAGAGTGATTGTTTCCTTGCATGATTGCAATTACGCGAGGTGTCTGTGCAAGCAATTACTTGCTTCAGCTGTCAAATTGTTCCTACAAATATGTAATAATTGAAGAGCAATTCTACCTTTTTGGCACTGCATTCTGAATTTGCATAAAATAAAAGTGGATGTAAAGGCATAACTGCTTAAAATGGCTTTTACTTTTATGATTAAATGTCATTTTCAGAAGAAACAACAACACTATTTTAGCCAATATATTGCCGAAACAAATGGATATCTATAGATGTGGACTTAAATGGTTAAGAACAATGGTTAGCAATTTTCACTATAATTTTATTGCCTTTGAAAATACGTTTAAAAGAAAATTAATTCAAATGATTTGCTTGTGACTAGTCAATAAAAATGGCCATATGTAAGGCCATAACTGCTTAAAATGGCTTTGCTTTTATGTCTAGCAGGCATTTTGAGAAAGAAAAAAAAAAAACGATATTTTAAGCAATATAATGAATGAATTATACAGATGGATATTTATAGATGTGGGCTTGCATGATGGCTGATGGGATTGTTTCCTTGCATGATTGCAATTATACCAGATGTCTGTATGAGCAACTACTTACTTCAGCTGTCAAATTGTTTCTACAAATATGTAACAATTGTAGAGCAATTCTACCTCTTTACCACTGCATTCTGAATTGGCATGAAATAAAAGTGGATGTAAGGACATAACTGCTCAAAATTTTTGTTTTTGTATCTAACTGCCATTTTCAGAAGAAAAAGCAACACTATTTTAGCCAATATAATGTAGAAATTATACAGATGGATAGTAATAGATGTCTTGCATGATTATGAATAAAGATTAGCATTTTTTATCATAACTTTCTCGACTTTGGAAATGCATTAAACTAAACGAATTTATAATATTATTTATGTTCGAATGATTTTCTTGTGACTAGCTGTCATTTTCGGAAGTAAAAAAAAAAAGCCATTTTAGCCAATATAATCAATAAATTATGTAGATGCGTAACTATAGATGAGAACCTGCACTATAGATACCCATCTATAATGTAATGATTCAACAATTCCATCTTTAATGATTAAAGAATGATTAGCATTTATTAATCATAAAATTATTGTCTTTTAAAGCAGAAGAAAAATTCTTATTCACATTAATGATATTATTCATATTCGAGTTATTATTTTGTTTTGAGGAATAGCAATCAGAATGCAAAATCCTTTTATCGATCTATTTACTTTATCTATATTACACTTTATTTAATGATAATGAAATGTTTTTCTTTTTTATACATTATTCTTTCGTTTCAAGTATCCATATTTGCAAACGCCGATTTTATTTTTTTTTCAGTATAAGCATCTCAGAATGAATAATGCATGTAAAACACATAATTTATTAGAGAATAAAATTTATACAAATGAAATTTTCTTTAATTAAATTCAATGATAGGTAAGAAAAATCCCCACCTAATTTTATGAAATAATTTAAATTTAATTCATGGACAATTCTAATTTATAAAATTATAATTAAACTAATTACTGTTATAAAAATTCCACCATGATTAATAATTCATGTAGAGATCAACACACACATATATATATATATACATGCCTTACAATATGAATAAAATTGTCTTTTCTAAAGAAAATAGTTTTTGAAGCAAATTATTATTTTTAAGTTGTAATATGAAATATTAATATATAAAGTCACATAGATAGTCTACATAATGTATAAATTAAACGCATCATTTTATTATTTACTATTTTTATTTAATTATTGCTATGTATTTAATGTATCAGTTAGATAAAGCAAATATGTTTACATTTGCAGTATTAAAAATACAATGTTTTTAAAAATAATGTTAAGCATGTAAAAAAGTTTGTTAAGTTAAACAAGTTAGTACGTAAACACAAACAAAAAGCAATTCTCTCAGAAAATACATTAAATACAAATTAATGATTCTATAATTAAGTAAACTTATTCATTTCTTTAATGAATCTTACAATTGTTTTTAAATTAATTAATTTAATATTAACATATTGAGTTAATATATCATATAAACACTTTTAAAAACTAAATTTAAATTAAATTGACACATATTTAGTTCATTAAGCTGATAATAATAATTATAAAATTGACTGTATCTCTTTAAACTTACTGTGTGAACAAATAATTGAAATTGTTGAACAATTTTATTAATATTCATTTACTATAAATAAAATTAGAAATAAAAAATACTTTATTTTTATTTTAAGAAATCACCAGTTCATTTTAACCTAATTCATCAGCAAATAAAAAAAAAATCACCAGAAAACTAGTAGATAATAATATTGAAAATCGCCAATAAATTTGGCTTTGAATGATGTTTCTTTGAAGATTTCAATTGCAATATAAGTTCATTCTATGATTTTTTTTTTTTATACTAAACAACACTTATGTTCAAAATCTGAAAGCATTTACATCAAAATTTCATTTTTCAAAGAAATATACTCTTAACTTATTGAAAATAAAATAATACAAATGAAACTATTTCGAATCTCACGAAATCATAGTATATTGGAAAATTAATTTATTTCACATTTATTTATATAGCTGCTGTGTCAATGTTGTGTTAAAATATCATTTTTATACCGAATGCCGTATATTTAATTTCTTAAATATTTTGTGAACAGATCTAGATTGACAAAATTTAATTTTCTGCATTGATAAAAATTTTATTTACTACATTTTTGAATGCAATCGAAAACTCAAAATATGAATATTGTGTTAGTTATATATGTTTGAGAAGAAAGATTTTATAATATTAAACTTTTCAAATACTTTTATTTATTTCTATTAAAAATATAAAAAAAAACAATTTATTCATTCTGAATAATTTATCTGTAAATGTAAAATTTCATACTGACAGTTTGAGATCTGCTTAAAAAATGTTACATATAAAACCAGTATTTTTGTGTTTTAAAGATTAGATGATTTAAACTGCATTATATGGAAATAATTATGTAAACTTTCTTAAATGTCTTTATATTTCATTATTTTTTTTATATTTTGATAGTAATTTATTGATTTGCATTGGATTATTATTAACATAGGATTAAAATATTTCGTAATATAATTTTTAATGTGACATATTCCGAAAATTTCTTCCAATAAATGAATTTTGGAGGCAATTGTTATAACAGAAAGCAATTCACATTAAGAAATATAAATAAATTAAATGGATTGAGAAAAATTTATTAAAAATACTACAGTATAAAAATTTTACTTAAATAGCAATGCATTAAGCTCAAAAACTGTGAAGCAATAATATAGTTGATGTTTATAAATCAGATAAACTTATAAAAGAAAATATTGAACTTAATAACTATTAAATAATTTTTATTGATTTTGTAAACTAAATGAAAAATTACTTGTGATGTTTTCAAAAAAATCTTAATAATATGTGAAATTCATCGAGTATTGAAAAATAGTTTAAACGATACTATAAATGTTAAATATTTTTTTATTGATTTGGAATAATAAATATAATTTTTTATGTAATATTTTTTAAAAAGTCCTAACAAAAGTTTGAAATTTATCAAGTATGGAAAAATTCATTATATAATACTAACAATTAAAAAAATGTTTGTATTATATTTATGTATTATTAGGCATAAATACATCGCCAATCTTGCCTTTATCTCATTACAATATGTCAGAATAATAACCAAATAAGCATATAGATTCTTCTAGATAGAGAGCTTAGCAAAGCGAATGATGAATTTATTAAGAAAATAAAATAGTTTATAAAATAGATATTAAATAATTTTGGTTGATTTGGAAAATAAAATAAAAATTTCTATGTGGTGTTTTCCAAAAAACTTTAATAATGTGTGAAATTTATGGAGTATTGAAAAATAAGTTAAATGATACTGTAAATGGTAATTAGTATTTCGTTGATTTTGATGAATAAATACAAATGTTTATGTAATATTGTAATATTTTCAAAAAAGTCTTAATCAAGTTTGAAATTTATCAGGTATGGAAAATATTAATCAAATAAAAAAAAATACTTGTGGTAGATAAACTTATGAAAATTGCATAGCCAAAAGTGGCTTCATTTCCTTACAGCCTGTACAAATATTAGCCAAATAAGCATATAGATACTTCCGGATAGATAGTTTAGCAAAGCGAATGATGAATTAAACAATACAATACAAGTTCTGTAAATCACTTTATGTAATAATTTTTTTTAAAAAAAGTCTTAATAAAGTTTGAAATTTATCAACTACGGAAAAATTAATTAAATAAAAAATATCGCATGATAATTACATAGCCAAACTTGGCTTCGTTTCCTTACAATCTGTACAAATATTAGCCAAATAAGCATATAGATAGTACCAGATAGAGAGCTTAGCAAAGCGAATGATGAATTTATACAAAAATTGCTCATAAAATAGCTATTAAATAATTTTCATTGATTTGGAAAACTAATTAAAAATTTTCATGCGATGTGTTAAAAAAAACCCTTAATAACGTGTGAAATTCATCAAGTATTAAATAATAGGTTAAATGATAATATACATATTAAATATTTTTCATGGAATTGGAAGAATAAATATAAATGTTTATGTAATATCTTCAAAAAATTAATAAAGTTTGAAACTAATGAAGTAATGAAAAAATTAATTAAATGCGAAACACATGCAATACATAAAATTATGAAAATTGCATAGCCAAACTTGGCTTCATTTCCTTACAATCTGTACAAATATTAGCCAAATAAGCATATAGATAGTTCGAGATAGAGAGCTTAGCAAAGCGAATGATGAATTTAACAATACAAAACAAGTTCTGTAAATCAGTTTATTTTTTTTTTAAAAGTTTTAACAAAGTTTGAAATATATCAAGTCTGGAACAATTAAATTAAATAAAAAATTTCGCATGATAATTTCATAGCCAAACTTGGCTTCATTTCCTTATAACATGTACAAATATTAGCCAAATAAGCATATAGATAGTTCCAGATAGAGAGCTTAGCAAAGCGAATGATGAATTTAACAATCTGCTGCAAGTTCTGTAAATCAGGGGATTAGGCAGTGCAAGCTTCATCGCTTACAAAAGATTTACAAGCTTATGAAATACAACGAAATGGCAAATCATCTATCTCTTCACATAACAGGCCGGTTAAATCGACCAAACAGTCATACGGCACTTGGAGATGAATGAATTTCCGTTCTGTTTTCTGATAACATGAGATGAGATCTACTTGGATTCGATGGCCTGAAATATTATTGGTTCGATTTAGGAAAGGATCCATAACATTCCTTATATCTGCCCGCGATGAAATGGCGTTATTCGAAGATGGGATGAAAGGGAAGAATATATACATAAGGTTATCAAATATGTAGGAAATTTGTGTATCCATAGATGTACACTATTTGAAGAAAAGTTGTTGTAACTTATTTATCAAAAGTGTAACAATGTTGTTTGTTTATTTGGGAAACATACTTGCAGTATTTCTTTTGTCTAATTAAAAGTTTCAAGTTTGCAATTAGAAGTTGGAATGATTTATATAAGCATATTAAATGAAATCTGGAAAATGCAAGTTATTTTTAAATAAAGATCATAGCAGTTTTATTAATCAAAATAGCACAAAAATAGTAACTTACGCATTAGAATAATAAATGAATAACATATTTCAGAAAAATGAATGAATAGTAATTTATTTTGGAAAGATTATGTAGGTTTAGAATAGCAATTTATTTTGGAATGATTTATGTAGATTTATTAAATGAAATCAGGAATATGCAATTATTTTTACAATAATTTATTGAATGAAAACCATAATCATAACAGTTTATTAATCAAATAACACGAAATAGTAATTTAAGAAATATTTATGTAATATGTTTGAATTTTTGGGATTTAAGATCTTGAAGCAGCATAATTTAGTTTTTTTTTTCCTTAAAAATAATAATAATAACAATTTTTATTATTAAATAATAATAATTTATTATTATTATTAAATTGTATTGCTATATCCCTATCATATATCATATCATGTATAAACACTATATACTTATTGGAAAATTATTGCATTAAAAGTGTAGCAATGTTATTTATTTTTAAATTTTTATCTACAGCAATTAAAACTTAATAATTTACTTACGTTTATTAAAAGGAAATCTGGAATTAAACAGGTTTTTTCATTTTTTTTGAATGAAGACCATAACAGTTTATTAATCAAAATATCATAAAATAGTTATTTATGAAATCTTTATGTAATATGTTTGAATTTTTGGGATTTAAAATCTTTATGCAGCATCTTTCATTTTTTCCCCTTAAAAATAATAATTAATTTTTATTATTAAAATATCATTACTATTATTATTGCATTAGATATCACTATCTTTCAGTTTCTATTAATGTTTTGCTCAAACAGGTTCAAAAATGCATATAAATATAATTTTGAGTTGATACTATATTTTAATTTAATCTTCACATCTAAGTACTTCCCAATAATAATTATTATGTACGTTCTTGATGGAAGCATTATTGGATTGCCAGACATAAGTTTATGGATTAGCATATATAAATATATTAAAACATTTATTAAATTATTTAGATTTATAGCATTCCTAATAAAGAGCATAATTAAGTAAAATAATTTTAAAAATTATATAGTTAAAGTATTTAAGAGAATAATTGTTTCATATTGTTTTAAGAACCCTAGTTTAAAGCTGTAACTGTCGAATTTAGATCATGTTTTCTAAAGTAACTAACAATTATATGCTTGTGTTATATGTATAAATCTAGAACATTTAATTAAGGGTGCGTAACTGTGGTGGTTAGACATTTACCTTAAAGAATTACTATTATTTTCATGTTTTGAAAATCAGCTACTGCAACACCAGCGGTTGTTGAACCTTTGACGATTGATCTTTTAGTAAGACACTCTCACGAACGATGATATGAGTACATTATTAATATTATGCTTCCTGAAACTTCCTATAATATAACTTTTTCCAACTATTAAATTAACTATTAATATTTAACGTGTATCACTGAATAAATCAGTACCTTTAAACTTTAATTATCATGTTTAAACCTTAAATACTTTATTAAAAATATTTGGTTCCAAAGCATACACAAGACACAAAAATATTCCTTAAAAAGGTTTAAATAAAAAAAGTTCTAAAATTACATCCTGAAAATTCCTAAAAATACTTTTGCAATTTTGTCTTCCGCCGTATTTCATGGCAGCTTAACTTAACACTTTAAGAGCATAATCCGAATAATATTTTCAGAAATAAGTGCCACACATAAGTAGATCTTACATGAACAAAATCCAAAAATTCGAAGCAATTATTTATGAAATGTAGACATTCATAATGCGCTGCAACTTTTATTTTCTCGTTTTTAAAAGCACTGATAACACATCTATCATTATCTATGTCCAATAGTACTTTAGCAGCATACCATCAATTGCGTAATTGAGGACCTCTTAATAATACATTTTTCTGAAATATGTTATTCATTTATTATTTGATACTTTGTTATTTATTGTTAATGAACTCATTTTTGACCATGCTTATTCACTGTGGCATAGCAATGTATCGTCCAATAACTTTTATAATTCATGTATCATGTTTGAAACCTAAAACATTAATACATTGTTATTTATTGTGAACGGACTTATTCTTTTTAGGACACACTTACTTATTCTAGTAGCAATGAATCATCGAATAACTCTTAGCTTTTAATTATCAAATTCGAAACCTTAAACATTAATACATTGTTTTTGTTATTTATTGTTAAAACATTTTTGAACGTTCTTATTTATTATAGTAGCAATGAATCATCCAATAAACTTTAGATATTAATTATCATGATTAAAACTTGAAACGTTAATATGTTGTTATTTATTGTGAACGAGCTTATTTTTTAAAATATGGTTATTTATTGTGGCAGCAATACATCCTCCAGTAAATTTAAGACTTTAATTATAATGGTTAAATCATTAAACATTTCAATACAAATTTTTGTACTCAAAACATGAACAAACGACAAAAAAAATAACATTAAAAAATATTAAACATTCTAAGAAAATCTTTGCAGTTTTTCGTGAGCCTTATTTCAAAGGGCAGCCCTAACTTAATTCTTTTTAACAATCTAATCCAAGTATTATTTTCAGAAGTATATCAAATAAATGCATGCATTTATACAGTAGTGTATGAGTTAAGTATATCCATATATACAGTTGTTATTGTTTCTGATCCCACTTGGTCGACAGCAATATCTGGACCAAGTCCATTAGCCAGTTTGGTCTCATGGAAGGAGGGAAAAGGTGAGCAGCTTCCTTTGTGACGGAGCACCGGTTGGTAGAAGTCTGTCTTGGCTCCGCATCAGTGAAGAAAAATGCTCAGTGCCATCCTGGGGAGCTACCCTTAGAGAAAACCCAGAAAACCCCAACCAAGTAGTCTGACTAACAAGGAAGATGCAAATCATATAAATACGCCCATATATAATATAATTACACAAATTCTACAAATGTGTCTGTCTTTACAAGAGAAAACACATAACATTTTAAGTCATCTAATTGTAACAAGCAGACATTCATCATATATAGTAAATTTTATTTCCTATTTTGCAAGCAGTGATTACAATAAATAGGTAGAATTAAACATTTGTTCATTAGTGAAGTATTTTATATTTTCCAAAACGTATATGTAATCATCACTTTCTCAATGCACTAGTAAGTATTTATATTTTTCCAGGAATATATATTTAATCATCAATTTCTCAATGCACTATTAAAGTATTTTTATATATTTTCCTAGAACATATATTTAATCATCAATTTCTCAATGCACTATTAAAGTATTTTATATATTTTCTAGAACATATATTTAATCATCAATTTCACAGCCAATATGTTCATGTTTACTGTGACAGCAATTAATGAAACAGTGGCATTTGACTTTAATTATCATGTTTAAAACCTTAAATACTTCAATAAAAAGGAAAAAATGCTTGAACTCAAGCACCCACAAGAGACAAAGTGACGTCTTAAAAAATAAAAATAACAAAAAGTAAAAATCCCTGAAAGTGCTAAAAATACCTTTGGGGGCTTTTTCCTCCACCTTAGTTCAAGACAGTTGGAAGCTTCACTGGCTCTAATAGCCTAATCCAGCCAATACCAAGAAGTAACGAAGCAAATAAAAGGGAGAAAAAGTAGAATGTGGAATAAAAAGCAAGTCAAGGCAGGAGAAAGAAATAGGAAAAGACTAACTGGTAGTGAAGGGAGAAAAGAGAATTGAAGAGAAGTTCGAAAAACCGTCAGGAGAAACACTAACAATGTGTCGTTGTAGAAGAAATTCATATGGGTTTTTTTAACAACGCTCGGATATTTGTTTTTGTTTCCTTTCCGATTCATCTGGCAGATGTTTTTCGCCTTTCAGGCATTCGTGCTGTCGCGTTAAAAATGATTATTTCTACTTTTTTTTTCGTTTTCTGTTCAGTGCTTTTAATTTTCTACGTATGGGTCCTTAGGGAATTATGGGATTCAATTCTAATGTATAGGTATTATTTCAATGAATTTACAAAATTTGGAACAGGTGCTTAAATATAAATCATTTGTCAAGATTTATTAAGATTAATTTTAATCAATAGTAAGATTTTTAAGATTTATTAAGATTTATTAAGCTTTTATTTAGAGTCATTAGGATTTTGAA